>JAIKVB010000261.1:794-33320 GCA_024679045.1 Phytophthora brassicae | reverse complement strand
ATTATTTTCATCGAGTCAATTGTACATTCGGGAAACATGGAGTTGTACATTCGGGGGACATCACGACATTAGCGTGCTATACACATGCCTGACACCCCCCCATTTCTCTATTTTTTCGGTATTTTTTTAATATGAGATGGTAATATAACCGTAATGGTTTGTATCGATTGTGAATATTGGTACACAGTTTACAAAGTACCGATCAAACGGGACTAGAATGTACCCGTTTGTACACGTTCGCACGGCTATATCACGTTTCGTTTGTACCCGTAGCATCGTTCATACATAAATGCTTGTCATAAGATATTATATTTGAATGAAGTCAAGTGTGAGAATCTGCTAAGTCGAGCAATTACCAAAAATAGAAATGTTTGTAAAAGATAGGTGCATTGCAGAGTGTATTAATAAATGCGTACACAACACCGAGGATAAATAACTTACTGGGGTATTATAATAATAATCGGTGTTACAAAAAAGGGCAGTAGTACTGGAAAATGTTAGATGATGACCGTCTATTTTTTGTGGTAGTAGCATCGTCCTACAGCTGTACAGTTCCAGAATTTGTACATGTACAGCCACAAAAGCGTCAGGCAGTGAACTTCACTGTGAAGTGACGCGTGCACTCTGAAACTGAGCCAAAGTCAACCGACGAGACGACACTCTTCCCAATACACCAGCCAGACATCGAGTCGAATGAAGGCAGGCTATCAGCCCTACGGACGCGTGAGCTCCCGTGGAGACGCTCGTCGAGGCGCTGGGTGGGACCTGCGCGTGGCGGTTCTCATGGTTTTCCCTGCCATCTGCCTCGTCGTTGTGCTCTACGAGTTCCTCTACCTGCAGGAATATGCAGCCAGTGGCGCCCCAGATGCCTCTGTAGAGGACCGAAGTCTTCATTTACGTGCCAACCAGGAGGTGGCGCTTACGTCTGCGCCGGAACGCACTGATCCGCCGTCTATTGTCAATGGACGCAGCACCATCATCCTTGTCGCCAATTACCGCGACTCGACGAGGTATTGACATGTTTCTTTAATTAAAGGCAGAATGAGAGAGGTTGATAATAGTTTTGTTGCTTCTTCTTTGAAGGTGCTCTGAGACGCTTCGCTCGATTTTCGACAACTCAGTGGCACCCGACAACCTCCGCATCAGCATCTACGACCAGATTT
The DNA here is from genome assembly GCA_024679045.1 of Phytophthora brassicae. Lineage (NCBI taxonomy): Eukaryota > Oomycota > Peronosporomycetes > Peronosporales > Peronosporaceae > Phytophthora > Phytophthora brassicae. The sequence continues at coordinate 32,157 of JAIKVB010000261.1, read as the reverse complement.
ACCCTGCAGAGAACGAGCGGCCGTGTGCTGAGCACTTCTGTGAGCTTATGGGCGAGGAATTCTGCCGCCGCTCACAGATTGTGTCGTCTCAGATTGACGCTGTTAACGCTACGGTAAGATGAGTTGGATAGTGGAATTTCTCTTAGATTGTCGTCTGATGGGGTGCTTTTCTGTATAGGGGCCCACTGCTGCGCGATATGAGACGGAGAAAGCCATTACGGACGAGGATTTTTGCATGACTATCGATTCGCATTTGATTTTTATCCCTAACTGGGATGAGAAGATCATAGCCCAGTGGGACTCAGTGCAAAATCCCAATGCCATCATCTCAGTGTACCCGAAGTCTACGGAGCACCTGACCAAACACGACGTAGATGATAAAGTCCAACTTATGTGCATGTCCCGCATCGAGACGCAGGATCCGGACTCAATGGTGCAATACGCGGCTCCCAAATGGATTGAGAAGAAGAACACACCAAAGCCGCGTCTAATGTCGCAACTCGCTGGCGGGTTTAACTTTGGCGGCTGTAGACAGGCAAAGGAGATTCGTAATGACCCGCACACGCCCTTCCTTTTCCATGGGGAGGAGTATTCGCGTGCTACACGATTATGGACGGCTGGCTACGACTTTTACGTGCCGTCCGAAGACATTGCGTATCACTGGTATGAGAAGCGGAAGGTCGTGTGGGAGCGGGATTGGAGCGAGCGGTACGTAATACAGCAGCCGTCCAAGCGTCGCATTCGCTACAATCTTGGTCTGCCAGTGACGAAGGAGGACTTTGACCGTACGGACATTGAACAGTTTACTTTGGGCACTAAAAGGACGTTCGAGCAGTGGAAAAACTTTTCCGGTATTGATCCGCTGGCAAAGTTCATTTCTAACAGTGCCATCCAGTTCAACAACTGTCGCGAGTTGGAATACGTGCCATACTGAGTATTAGTAGTAGTTAATCTGGAAGAATGAAAAGGGTGGGGCTGTCGCCATTCATATACTTAAACAATTAGATTGCATTTTTTAAGAAGAAAAAAGGCAACTCGAACTCTGGGGTAATTAATCCCACAGTCGTTGTTTGATAAAATGCATTGTCTTTAACCGATCAGTTAGTGATTTTGGTTGTCGTAAACTAATACTTCGAAGTATAGTACAGTGTTAGAACTAGAAAACCAATACCGGTAACATGTTGGAGCCGCAGCGTCTGAAGCGGATGGCGCTTGCTGTCGCGTTACTCGCCTACATCCGGATTTCTGGGCGGAACTTCCAGCAGCAATACACATTGTTGCTTCAAAATGAGCCGCGTTTGTCGTGGCTCGAGCATGCGAAAGCTGCACTCACGTACACGTCTGTGGGGCAGTTAATCGCCAGCTCCGAGTACTTTTTGTGCGTCGTGAAGCCTCAGGTCGCGGTAAGAATTGGTCGATTACTGCTGCGGACGCCCAAGGATGCACTTGCCAACTGTCGCTATGGAGCTCATGATCGTAACACACTAGACATGTACGGAGTGCAGGAACCACTTAAGGCAGCGAAGCCAGTGTTGGTTTTCATGCATGGTGGAGCCTGGTCTTTCGGTCACAAGTGGCAGTACGCTTTGGTGGGGGAGTATATGGCCTCACAAGGCTTTCTAGTGGCTGTTGCGAACTATAGAACGTTTCCTAATGGTTCAGTAGTGGATATGATGGAGGACATTGAGAATGCTGTAAGTGACCTAGATTGACGTCTTTTCCATTTGGTTTGTCTAAATGTGTGTGGTATTTGAAGGTATTTTGGGTCGCAGAGAACTGCAAGTCTCTTGGTGGAGACAACAGTAGACTATTTCTAAGTGGCCATTCGTCAGGTGCACATGTGGGAGCTTTAGCGCTTGTCAACTCGGCCCTTCGCCTTGCTGACAATGATCCACAGGTATTAAGACTAACTGTTTTGCTTTATACGATGAAAAGACTGACGAAGGTTTCATACTTACAGGTTATGAAGCAGAAGGAGATCGTTAACTATGTGCGAGGATTCATCGGGCTTGCGGGGCCGTACGACATCTCGGATCACTATATTTTTGAGAGTGAACGTGTAGTGGGCCCTCTGAACGGTGAACTGCCTGCACTAAATTTTTCTCTTACTAGCAACGTCAATTTTTAACTGACAAACTGTAAAATCATTAGGAGTGCACGAGATTTCGTCGATGAAGCCTGCAATGTTAGGCATGGGTAATTTCAAGAAGTGCAGCCCAACGACTCGGGTTGCAGAGGCTAAGAAGACGGGTAAGAGAAGTGTTGTTTTGCATGTGCTAGATGTTTACAAGCTAAACTTAACTGGTGATTCATCGCAGCGTTCTCCATTCCACCTTTCTACCTCCTACACGGAGACGATGACACGGTATGATCTGCCACTCTTCTCTCACAATTAAGTTTTGATGAAAAATGATGTTCATTTGCTTGATTTTAGGTCGTTCCTACGAGTTCATCAAAGAAACTTGCTTTCAACCTGGTAAGAGGGACTAGTAACTGCATTTGGGTGCTTTTAGCATACTAATATGTGGTGTTTTCCAGCACGAAGCAGACCAACTTGTTGCTTACTGCGAAGTGAAAAATTGTACACACGAAGACATGGTGTTTGCAGTTATGGGTGACAACGTAAACTGCCGTGGGGATATGATGAACCTCTTGAAGCAGATTATGCTGGCTCCAGTTGGTAGTGAAGCTGCTGTAGTTAACGCGTTGTCCTCACCAGTGTTGACCCCACCATCGGGGTTGACTTCGAAACTATGATGGGTCGGTCATCCATTGAGTAAGGAAGAAGTAAACTCGGCAATGAGTAAACTGACTTGCGTTACGTAAATACACAAGTAGAAAAAAATAACATCAAACTCTCGCTACCGCAGGAACTCTTCGTACCCTTCCAGGCCTTCCGAGTATAATTCGTTACCAATAGCGCGATCTCTTTTCTGTTCTCTCTGCTTTTGCAACTTTCTCTGTGCTTTTGAAAGTCCAGTCGACTGTTGTTCAGTTTGCTTCCGTTTCCGAGCGAGTCGTTCCTGAATCCGCTGTGCTTTACTGCGTCCATCCGTCGCCATCCTGGCCTGCAGTTCGTCATGAGGTGGAAAGTGCGTAACTCGAGCTTGTTTAGATGTGGACTGTAGACCGACTCCCGCTCTGTCCGTCTTAAAAAGTGTGGCTACTGGCGTCATTTTGCCGTCTCCTGTAGGTCCCAGTCCTTTGTTCTCCTGCCAGCCCATTCCTTTAAGCATTTGATAGCCACGATTCGTCTCTGGTAGCCACACTAGAAAATAAAATGCTTAGTTAGTTCGGCTTTGCTCCCCCTGGCAAGAGAACTCCATTATTTTCCTTTAAGCATTTGATAGCCACGATTCGTCTCTGGTAGCCACACTAGAAAATAAAATGCTTACTACAGTAGTTAGTTCGGCTTTGCTCCCCCTGGCAAGAGAACTCCATTATCCTCGCACCTTTCCGCACAGAGACACCCTTGGAACTCGACAGCAGATGCGCCGTCGTCTGGTCATGCTCCGCCACGCTTGAGTCTTTAACGTACAATTTGCAAGCAGCGCAGAAGTACATGATCGTCAAAGCTTACTGTACCTCCTTTTCCTTCCTCTGCTGATTGGCTCAACGTCGCAGTACTGCACACGCGTAATCTACACGACCGAAGACCGACGCAAGCTGTAGAGGAGACGAGAACGCCACCACCAAGATCCCAAACGGAAGTTTCTCGACCACGAGACCTCGAGACTTGCCGCTGGATACGGCGCTGATGCTCGTGAAGGAGGTCGACACGACGTGGAAGATGCAGTCGCCAAGTCTCAGAGCGGGCGTCACGTTCTGCGTCGACTCTTTGGGCGGTTGTTGAGACTGCTGGATGGCCCGACGCGTGATCTGGTCGAAAATGGCCAAAATTTGCAGTGGGTCCACGTCCAATGAGCCGTCGTGGAAGCAGCCGTCGCGGTATTTTACGTGGCCCGTAGCAGTGAAGAAACTAACGCCGTCGTAAGCAGTTTCTGAGCTAGGAACGTCGTCTGGAGTGAGAAGGTTCTGTAGGAAGTGGCGCCAACAGCGAGTGTTGCGTGTGGACATGAGATGGAGAAATAAAATTGAGTTGAAGGGCAGAACTGAAAGTAATTTATTTCTGTATAGTTGGGTGGTTATACAGTACCGGTAATGGAGCTGCCGCTACAGCCCAAAGACGCGCATGACGTCACTGAATGTGTGCGTGGAGATGTTTTGTTTGTAGCGTTTGGTGTATTGACGAAGCTTCATGACGTCGCAGGTGACGCGTTTACTTGCCAATAGAGCTACCATTCGAGGTGAGCTAAGGAACTGAGATAGAAAGAGTGAGTAGACTGTAATATACTGAGAGACTAATTGCTGTTTTTTACCTGGCAGAGTTGCGTGACGTTCTTGGGTTTCTTAGTAGACGAACACTTTTCAAAGTCTATGAAAGTACATCGCCATCGCTTAAGCTGCTGAGGAGAGCGATGCACAATAATATGGCGATGAGGGTGCGTCATTTCCTCCTTGTTCACCCCCATGAGGTCCAGAGCAAAGCACTAATGAGCATGACAATTTTAGTTAGCGATGATGGTACAAGACACTAAAATGTACCTACCTGACACAGCATTTCGCGGACGACCCACATGGCGTTGGCTGGCGTCGTCTCCTGATCGTTTCCACCTAAAAACTCCACCACATTCTTCCCTTCCAATCGCTCGCACAGGAGCCAACCATTTCCAGCATCCACGAGCTTCGCGCCAATTCCCATGCGATTCACTACTCGAAGCCATTGCGCTTCTAACGTCACTGAGCCAGCGGATGTTTCGTCTGCTGCTAGTTTGGCCACCACAGACTCATCACTTGAACGCAATTCACCAGCATAGAGAACGCCACGTTTACCACGTGCGAAGAAGCGCAGATTGGCTACACTCGACTTCAGCACTTTAAGCACGTCATCGGCGTCAGTGCCAGCCGTGGACGTGAGTTTATCGATCTGTGAGCCTGCGAGTTTCCATTTCTTCCACCTGAAAAGCAGTTAGAGCATCAGTACATTACCATCTATTGGCAGTGACCTTGGTTGGTCTCCATTTACCTCTCCAGATGAGCCGAGTCGCCGCCTGGTGTCTCTGTTTCTTGACTGGTAGCTGCTGCTTGGGGTTCATGGGTCTCCGCACTGACGCTGACGCCTCCAAGACGCTCGAACAGCGCACACTTGACGTTCTCACGCTCATTGCTGGTCAGGAACGTCTGCAACGCCTCAAAGCGCGTCAATACGGCTACCTGCCACATAATTTATTTTACTTACGGCCAATGTAAATTATAATAGTGTCTCGTGCATAGTGTGTGAACAGAGAACTTTTTTCATTTTCACCTGCCACATAATTTATTTTACTTACGGCCAATGTAAATTATAATAGTGTCTCGTGCATAGTGAGTGAACAGAGCACTTTTTCATTTTTTGTAGAGAAGGACGAGAGCTTACTACATATACAGATCCAGGAGGAACTTCTTGTAGAGCATCATGAACTTGGCCAGGAAAGCCTCAAAGTGGAAAATGTCCTTGGAGCCACGTTGCATGCGGTGCTCATAGTACGCGGCCCACTGGATGAGCTCGTGCTTGAGGTCATCGTCCAAGCGGCTCATGAGTTCGCGGCAAAGCACCTTGAGAATCACTTCAGATGGCACGCAGTTGGAAATGAGTTCGTAGATCATCTCGCGCGCCTTAAGCAAGCTGCAATGGTGACAGCAGAATTACATACTTAGTATTAGCATACATTCATCCAAACAATCGCAAAAAACATACCCAGCAGGTGACTGTTCCTGCAGCACCACCTTAGCCAGACTGCAAATATAATCTTCCCATGCTGGAAGTTGAATCTGTTGGTCAGGTGAAAACGGGTAACTGATTACATACAAAAAATAATTAGCAATCTTCTTCAGCCACTAGACAGCCAAAATGCCGTACTTTTGCACACGACAAGTCTCAAGCATTAGCAGCGCACGTCGTAAGTTCCGCTCGCTCTTGGCAGCGATCTCGTTGCCCAGTTTAGGACAATACGTCAGTCCTTCCTTGACGCAAACTCCTTCCAAAATGGTGCAGATCTCGTCTGTCGTGGGGGCGCCCACTCTCACTCCCAGACAACGACTACGTAGTGGGTCGATGACTTTACTGGGATTGTTGCAGCAAAGCACAAGACGACACGTGGCCGTGTACTTTTCCATCGTACGACGTAGTGCATGTTGGGCGTTTTTACTGAGTCTGTCGACTTCCATGAGCAGAACCACCTTGAAAGGTCTTTGGGCATTGCTGTCTGCCAAGTGGTACTGAGCGATCTCCTTGAGTACTTCCTGAACCACGAGACGGTCGTTGTTGCCCACGTCCGATGGGTTCATTTCAATGTGGAAGTTACTGGCAACAGTTGTAATCTCCACTTTGGTGCTGCGATTCGGAGCCTTGAACGATTTGTGCTCCAGTCGCACCTTGAGCGCTCCGTCTCCGTACAACGCGCGAAGTAGAGCCATGATACGCGTCTTCTTACCAGCACCTGAAGGTCCATACACGAGCAGATGAGGAAGGTCCGATGACTGCGACAGGTTGGACAGACGCTTCGTCACCTCTGGGTGAAAGTCCAGCGACGAGAGCGACGTCGGGCGGTACTTGTCCACCCACAACATTTTGATCAAAAGGTTAATTCCAGAGTGAGGATATATTTTTTACGGCGGGAAGTTTTAAGACGTATTTAAGTGAAGAGTGGATGAAAAGTAATGCTGGATAAATGTAATCAGCTTCAACTTACGATTTAAGAGCAAAACGCAACTTTTTTATTTATTCTCTTCAACTTCTTGTCGCCCTTTCCCCATAAAAACAAACATTAATCAGCCTCAAGCAGCACCCCAGCACGAGCTCCGAGCGACATGGAAATCGTGTGGAACGCGTGGCCGAGTGCTGTGGCTGTAAGCGCCTCGTGTACCGTCCCCCCCAACTTCTCGGCAAGAGAATCCAGCCCAAAATCGCTCGCACGTCCATAGCCAACGACAAACGTCTCCAGCCCAACCTTAGCAAAACGATTACGAACATCCACCGCCATGGCTGGTCCTTTCTTAGTGTCTGCTGGGCGGCCATCCGTAAAGAAAATCAGCACAGGTTTATACTCTTTCAAATCGGTACGTGAGAGAATGGCGTTCGCTTGGCCCAAACCGTTCGAGTAGAACGTCCCACCACCACGAAATGGGATCGTTCGACCTGTAAATTGTGTGATGGGGACTTGTTCGTACTCAGTTACACCTCGATCTCGCTTGGCCCAAACCGTTCGAGTAGAACGTCCCACCACCACGAAATGGGATCGTTCGACCTGTAGATTGTGTGATGGGGACTTGTTCATACTCAGTTACACCTCGATCCCCAAAAGTAACGACCGATACAATGTCCTCCCTCGCACCACATGACAATCGACTGTCTAAATAACGACGGACACCTTGAACCAGCACTTTCCACGGCTCTCCACGCATTGAACCCGAACAATCCAATACGAAAACATGGTGCAATTTACCCGATGACGAAGTGTGAGAACAAGCAAAGTGGTGGCCATTAACGTACGAAAATTCGTCACGAGTAGATGAAACTGGTTTTATAGCATCAGGATGCCAGACAGTCAAATCGCAAAAGGACGGAGTTTTCCCTTCTCCAGTGTGTTCAGAGGCATCGCACAAGTACGGACACTTGGCAAACAACACACGCTCAGATGCAGAGCGACACGGATCCTCCCAGCCAATTGTTTTCCAGTATTTGTCGTGCAAAACTTCATCGAGCTGATGTTTTGGAGGTGGATTTAGCTTGGTTTTGCAGTGACGACGTTGATCGGCACTACCAGTGTACACACACGAGGCTGCAGTTTCCTTTTCGCATTTTAAATAATGAACGTGGCCTCTTCCAGCTGAGGAACAATACATGTTGCACATTTCAGCTATTCCCTTTTCACCTGCTGCGTACGTGTGCTTCTCCCAGCTGATAATATTGTCTTGAGCAACAAAGTGCATGTTGCGCATATTCCCATGAGCTGCAGAGTGTTCTCCTTCGTGTCCTACACCCTTATCGCAATAATATTCACAAGCGGTACATCTCACGCCACATCCGTGAATAGTTCTCGTTCCATTCAATAGCAACCTCTCACAGGAATGAATAACACCATCATGTTTCAACTCTCCAGGCTGAAGAAGAATAGCACAAGTGTTGCGAACTCCTACCATTTGCTTCAGTTCAAAATCAAAAGTATCACACGATCCTGAGAATTTGCTGGTCGACACTTGAACAGTTTTGGTACAGATCCCTTCCGCTTCACACACTGCATTGCACGCATGACGAGAACTGCACAAGTGAACTACTTTTTCAACTGAATTGCAAAGCTCAGCATTGATGCCATTTTGACCATTTTCCTCTGCAAATTTGGTCATCATTTGTGGCTGGTCGTGGAAATGATCCACAGTGCTGCAACGCTCCTTGCAGCCGTCCATCTGACACGAGTGGTTGCATTGTATTTCTGCGCACTTGTGAATGGTATGTTGGTGCTCAAGGTTTAAAATGCATTTCCCACTGCAGTTTGTAGCACAACATTGAACACCGCATTTGTGCTGCTTCACAGAACATCGATGTTCTCCATCGTGGTCCCCAATCAGAATACAAACTCCTCCACAGTTGGAAGCACTTTCAAGACTACACTTTTCTCCACAAGTGTGGTCTCCTTTTCCACAATCACATTTCCCTTCATGACCAGCTTTACCCACACATCGAGGCATTTCCTTACCTGATCGATGGTTACGCATGCAATATTCGCACAGGCTGCGGCAGACGTGGTTCATTCCACAGTCGTGTACTTCATCAAAAGAATGACACGCTGATCGCATACACTGAAGCTGACACTCACTGCAACTGTGTAGACACCTCTTGAGCATTGTTTCGAAGGGGGTCAAGTAACTCTGCTCAATTTTATCCCATTCGTCTAGGAATCGTTCCGCCCCCAAAAACTGCTTCAGCCACATAGTAACTTTTGTTTTACGACGACAAACCAAAAAGGACAACATAGCATCAAAATTTGTGTAATCTCTAGCCGTAATTTTCTCCAAAGCACCCTTCGAGATCAGAGCCAAATAACGCTGAAACAAGGTAAAGTGGATACAATCTTTACTACCGGTAGTACTTGTGTAAATGTTCATCCAAGGACCAAAATCAATGTTTTCATCATTCAAATTGTCCAGAGAAAGTTCTTGATCAATTATAGCCCAGTACTCGATAAACTCTGGATAATCACGACCTATTTGCTGCAAACTCAGCATACTGAGCATGGTTTCATCTTGAAGCAAAGGGTCTTTCATACTTCGTGGTACGACTCCCTCCTTCATCTGGGCGTCTACGGGAATAATACATCCAGTACGAATAGCACCATGAAGTTTTCGATGAAGTTCGTTCATTTCAAGACGTTGAGAGCTTTCGTCAACAGCAGTCCAATCCAAAATCGAGATTTTAGACAAAACTAAACGAATGCAATCGTGAAAGGAGCTTCCGCTTTTAAAACCCCGCGCTGACTGCGGCTCATTCACAAGTTTCTCAATCAGTTGGCGTGCATGACGCAGTGATTCGTAGTATCCTAACGTTCCCAGAGGTGGCGAGCAGTTGATACCCAGTTTACCAGAGTACATTTCCGTAAGAAAATTTTGTTCGCGGTTTGCAGTCAGAAGTTTCTGAAATTTGCGTTGAAATTCAGACAGAACACCATGGCGATCATTTAGATTCACATCTTTCACACTCATGTACAACATTCCTTGGAAAAGCCGTTCATCATTCTTCAACAAATTCACTCCTTTCTGAAATTTAGAGAATAGTCCGTCAATATCTTTATCAAATCGCATCTCCATTCGGAAAATTGTGAACATTGACAATGAAGCGTTCAAAATTGACAGGAAAACATCTTCTTGGTCAGTGCGTTCAAACGATCCAAGACCTTCGAAATCCAGAACGACAAGCAAAACATCGCATCTCCATTCGGAAAATTGTGAACATTGACAATGAAGCGTTCAAAATTGACAGGAAAACGTCTTCTTGGTCAGTGCGTTCAAACGATCCAAGACCTTCGAAATCCAGAACGACAAGCAAAATATCATCCAAAATCCGTAATGTCATCCACGCGCCATCAGTACAGCGATTTCCAGCGATTGCAAACGACGAACCAGTCAAATGATTCAAGAAATAACTCTTTCCAGTTGACTGCTTTCCCATTGACGTAATTACAACACAGCGACCGCGCCACGCGCATAACAGCGGAGATAGGAGCCCAAAGCGGAGTGATTCGGCGATATCAGCTGCTCCCCACATTTGTAAGTCTTCTTCCAATTCAATCTGAGACTGATCCAGACCATCATGTAGCACTGTTAGCGCATTTGCCTCGGCGCGACAGATTTGAACTGGTAAGAAAGTTATAAGTGTCAGGAAGAACGACTTGAGTGGCTTCATCGTCATGCTGATTCCAGATAGAGACCTCGTCACAGTAAGATTCTTAGTGAGATCTAGTCTATGCAATGGCTTGTTTAGAGCCACTAGATCGCTCATGAGCAACGACAAGTAGTCGTGACAGTCTTCGAGAACTGCGGTGGGAGTTAGAGCAGTCGCACACGTGATAACAATCGACACGGGTTCAACTTTGGCGGAATCGAGCAAGCCGTGAACTGGAAACTTCTCAAACACATGATAGAATGTGTACAGCCAGTGCTGCTTTCGTGGACAATCCACGTTGTTGGCTTCAGATCCACATATCTTCGAATCTCCGTCATTAGATTGACGCATTCGGTAAGAATCACTGCGCACAGTCACTTGAATGGAGAACGCGTAAACCTTTCGAGCCAACGCATCCAGTACTAGCAACTTATCGTCCACATATTGAACACTTACTTTATCAGTCAATAAATTCACATCCAGGGGTAGAACTGGCAAATGGCGGTGATCATCTCGACACACACACACGAGCTCTCCATCAAAAGCTCCATCGTCATTTGGTGCTGACGTTACCACTCCAATAGCAAGATTATCTGCCAGGTTCATTAATTGGCTGGTAGATTCAGCAGAGGACACACTCATCACGTTAGATGTCTGATCGTTGTGAATATCAATCGCTTGCGATTGTCCGCTTGAGTCAGTCACGTAAACTGTGCTGTCAAGTAGGAGCACATCAGTGAATGGAGTCTCCGTAAGGGTTGAACGTACATCCAAATCAATTTCTTTCATAAGCTCCATTTTCTTAAATGATTCATCAAATTTGTAGACTGCCACCGAATCTTTTGACAAGAATGTCATGATTCTGTTACGAGCATCGAAATCGCATACGGACGCAAACTTTCCAAACGTTTTAATGAGTGTTTCATTCGGTTGTGGTGGTCGACGGGGATTTGTGATCGGAGGGAAGTAGATGAGCTTTGCACACATACGCTGTTGGCCCGTACAAATTTCCACAACAGATCTCACCTTGACAGTAAACATTGCCACGTGATTTTCATTAGGAGATGGCAGTAACTGACCCAGATATTCCTCCCGTCCAGAGGAAACTTCTCGGTTTTTGTCATGCAAATTAAGTTTCACGATGTTGTATGAAGCTGTGGGTGGTGCATGCACCTCTCTTGTACCCTCACAAAAGACAGAGCGTTTTCCTCGCGGACGGGCACTCACACTTAACAGCAGCCCTTCCTTCTTAGATAGATTCGCGCGTAGCACGTCAAAATCGTCTTCTAGCTCTTTCTTCTCGCTTGCGTAGTAGTCAGCATCCGCGATTTTTCGCTCAGCCGTCAGCTTTTCGAGCTGTACTTCTTTCGCCACTACTAGTCCACTCTCCACTGCAATACGCCATTTCGTTTGCAGCGTTTCCAAAGGATCAGCTATTCTAGCCAGAAATGTAGCCCGGTTAGCGGTTAAATGTTCGCCCTCTATATCTTTCTTTTCAACTTCAGCGCGTTTCTTCTTGCTGCGCCCTTGACGCTTCTGTTCGATCTCAGCTTTTGTGCTCGTGGCACACATTCCAACCAACTGATTAAGTTCATTTTCTTTTCCGCGAAAGTAAAGGTCAAATAGTGCACACTCAATCTCTTGAAGCCACCTAGGAGCATCTAGCACCATGACGAGTTTGTGGTCAAGCTTGGGGCACACTGTTTTAAGCCAATCGCGAAATTCTTCGTAATCTTCCCAGGCTGCTTGGAGCGATAAATCTGGGCCATCTCCAGCGTTCAATTGAAACAGTTTACTCGAAACCCGATCAACTGTAGATCTCTGCTTTTCAATCTCATTCTTGATCTTTTCAGCTCCTGCATCGTACACTTCTTGTTGCTTCTTGTCGTGAGCTTCCCGTAGCTCCTTCATGTGCTCCTCATCAGGCCACATGTCAAACTCTCTCAGAATGTTTTTGCAAAGCTTCACTAAGCGAACAATAGTTGGACTCAAATCAATTCGGTACTGATCAGACTTGGCTCTCAGCCACTCCGCGAAAGAGAACTGTGCGTTCGGGTGAAAGTTTTGCCTAAATGATTCAGTGCGAATCGTTGCCCTCATTGTGTTTGTAAGCGCAACAGCTGGGTAAGCTCCCTTCAACAAACGGATACCGGAGCAATTTTCAGGAACTTCCAAGTCAACGGAGCTCATTGCAACGCACTCTGTAGCATCTGGCTGGTCTTCTTGCTTCTCAATATGAAAAGATACTGAATAGGAAGACAATTCGTCGTCTTCTTGCCCGCCCGAATCATTTATAGCAGTTTTAATCTCTTCCAGATCTGCAGCTGACGTGCAACAAACGATGTCTGGCGTCAAACCCGTAAGAAAACGCAGCACAAACGCTGGAGTATCTCGAAGTGCTTGGGGCTTGAAAAGCTCATCACGAATCCAGGAAAATGCGACCAATCCAGGTACATCTGCGTCGCTATTGTCTGACGCACGGCATTCTCCCTCAATCTTCACACAGTAAATGCCCTCTCCAGTCTCTGCCAGCGATGCGATCTCCATAGCCGAACATGCTTTTATATCGATTAGCGCATCCGCAACTTGAGTTTGTTTACCAAACAAACCTTTGAATCGCATCATGCCAGGGCACAAATTCTCAAACAAATCAAAGCGCAGGAAGCGGATGAAGTCGTCATCAAACTCGCACGCATGCAGGACATCAAAGTTAAAATCCTTGGGGTTCACCGATGACATCATTCCAAAGCCACGACACAACCGCATCACCTCCAGCTCATCAAGAACAGGTTTTATTACTTCCATCTCACACTGAGTTTCGCGCACGAGTTTCATCAGACGAAAGATGTTTGGTCCTCCAGAGACTTCGCTTTCAGTGGTGGATCTTTCACAAACCTCCTCGCCCCCATCTTTAATTTGCACGTGGGGTAGGCTGCAATTTTCACTATGACACAAGTTTTCCACTTCTGCTCGACTTTCCACGGACCTTATGACCTTGTGCTAACCGCACGACACAACCAAAGCAACTGACAGGAAATCTTCCCAACCAACGAGGATAATTTCTTTGAAAAAACTCGTGATTTTGCAGCAACTTACTGATGTCCTTTTCCCAGATTCCGCCAACTGCCTGACGCCTTCCTCACCCATGTAATGAAACAAAATAAAAACATTTAACACAGCTTTGGTTGTGATTCTGTTAAGATTTTTGTTTGCAAACTCCTTCTGTTCGCTAGGTATCAAGTCGTTGTATTTGCTTTTGAGTCACGAGTAAGTTCTCCAATCACCGGTCGCGACTTGTTATTGTGACATCGATGGTAGCCCGTGGCAAATATAACGATGAGGAGGAAATTGCTTTCGTGGGCGTTCGAGAACATTTTGTCTCGTCGTGGACGTTGGCTGAATATTTGAAAGCAGTCGAGAATGACGCGTTGTTTGAAAGCGTTCGTGCTCAGTTGGATTCATGTGGTTTTTCCCAGATTCCGCCAACTGCCTGACGCCTTCCTCACCCATGTAATGAAACAAAATAAAAACATTTAACACAGCTTTGGTTGTGATTCTGTTAAGATTTTTGTTTGCAAACTCCTTCTGTTCGCTAGGTATCAAGTCGTTGTATTTGCTTTTGAGTCACGAGTAAGTTCTCCAATCACCGGTCGAACTCATTCCAGCTATAAACTTTGTCAATGCCAACAACTCGAACATTCTTGCGTTCCTGTTTTTTTCTCCCAAGCAGGAAAAGCTGCCAGTAGATCTACGCCCGTCATTGTGGGCTTCTGTTCTCAAGGAATACTCAATTCTGCTATGGACGGGTGGATCCTGGAGATGAATTTCTTTGCGCGAATTCTGGTGTGACTCTGTATGAAGGTGAAAACACGCCGAGTCGTCGACCTAAATAATCTGCCAGACTAACAAGAAATGGCTGGTTGAAACCGCGCAAGTACAATGAAGGGGGCTACGATGCCGTTTACATTGACATAGAGCATAATCTTCTTCGTTTCGTTCAAGTGGCGAGAGCGAACACTCGTCTCCACATTGGCTATTTATACAGCTTCTTGACTTCGTTACGAGACTCAGTCTCTCATTTGAGATCAAAGTACTCGAAATCTTCGTAGTCAACGAACGTGAAGCGCTTCCCGATTTCACCTTCCTAACATTTTTATCAGTGAGGGCCGCCAACCATTGCCAAGACAGAACCGGCATATTGACTGAAAATCCCCAACTGATTTCCAAAATGGCAAAAAAACGATTGACGGAATTGTGTGAAAGTGCACTAGCAATACTAGTAGCAGCCTGTAGAACAGTCGGAAGCGAATCGAAGGCTCGGTGTAGTAAATCCACCACGTCTGCAGTTGACCGATCAAACAGATACCTAGCACTACCACCCGCGAAGTAATATTTCGATCGCACAAGCGTCTGGCACCAAGTGGGGAGTCATCAGGTTCAATATCACCACATGAATCCAACTGAGCACGAAGCAATTTCCTCCTCATCGTTATATTTGCCACGGGCTACCATCGATGTCACAATAACAAGTCGGCGATCTGCTCGGTTTTCTCATAAGCCACAGAATGCATCTCACCACGACAGGGTTATCATCTGCAATCACACCATCAAGAAAAACGATGCGTTTTTTTAAACCGTCAACATCATTCAAAAGGTCTTTTAGATCGTTGGACGCGCTGTCGTATAATCTCGGCAGTTTTCTTGAGATTCCCGTTCAAGTGCACACATTCGTTGGACGCGCTGTCGTATAATCTCGGCAGTTTTCTTGAGATTCCCGTTCAAGTGCACACAAACAGATGGGGAAAAATGGCACACTCGAATCCAAGTGATCGTCCACTTCTCAGTACGAGCAGCGGCAGTTGCTGACTTTCCCGCCCCACGTGACCCGAGAACATATCCGCATTGACCATCTCGTACAACATCATCTCGTAAAAAGTCAAATAACTTGACAACGTCAGCACGACGGAAGAGAAACAGGTCATCTCCCCTGGGATCAAAACCATGGTTGTGGCATCAAGTTTCCATGTAAGTAGCTGGCACGTCGACTCCCGGCAGCGTAGAAGCTGACAAATCAACCGTTGTCAACGTCCACGTGACGAAAGTTCTTTGCTTTTTGCAAGGTCGCGCCGGTACTGACACAATGAATATATGTACTTCGTCCTGGTTAAGCTCACTCACTGGTGTCCTTGGATCCATTGACCGGCCGACAAAGCAGCGTTTGACGCTGCTTTGTCGGCGTAAATGCGCATCTGGTCCGGTGTAACATGCGCTAGCAATTCTACTGTGGTGTGGGCGAACTCACCGTGAATCTGGTGAAGGAAACCGTCCACATCGTGAACATCAGCAGCCACTCGGAGAGAGGTGACATCATGGCCCTCGAACGAGTCCCCTGTGTCTTTATCCACTAATTGAAACCACAATTTCTGCGCCATTACTTTGCTTTTTGCTCCATTTTCCTTGTATCTTTCTTGGGACCTTGTGCTATCCGCATGTCAAAACAATCAATCAGTCAACCACGAACAGGAAGTCGCCGTAATTCTACCAAAACTTACGTCAATTAGTACCAGATTCTCTACAAAATCGTGTCCTCGGCAAGCCACAGCCGAAGCTGATGGCTCAAGAGTCGTCTTTGTTGCGCAGGAAGACGGAAACGCAACCACTCTGCGCTTGATGGTGTCTTTATACCCAAATCGAAAACGGCGGGGTCCTTGAGGCTCTCTTCAACTGCCTGAATCGACTGCAACGACGTTTGTACCAGCACATTTTGGTTCTGTGCTCCGCTGACACCCACGACATACAAACGCACATTCGAGCACACAACTGTCACTTGAACTATCTGAAGTTCTGAGTCTGTTGGCAGCAAGAGACTTTGAATCGGATTATTTGAGGACTGCAGCTGCTCTTTCGAAATGCAGTCAAGGTTGTGCTTCGCAATCAGGAGCTTGTTTTCATTAGAAAATACCCAGACACCATGCGCAAAAATGGTTGTGCTTCGCAATCAGGAGCTTGTTTTCATTAGAAAATACCCAGACACCATGCGCAAAAATCAAGCTGCTCCCATTCGCGTCTGGTAGTACTTTTAGTTTGTATCGCAGAAGCTCATTTGGCCGTGCGTCAAATCGCGAGACTGAGTCATTAAATGGCAGTTGGGTTCCTTTCATTCCATAGAGCAGACCGTCAGACGCCAACGAGACGAGAGATGCAACTCCACCCATTGGTCGGGCAACAATTCCTACCAACCCCATTCCAACACCACCTACCACGTTTCGAATTCCGGTGTCAAGGCCTTGCATTTGTCTTTCTCTGTAAACGGAAATTGGAGTCGTGATCACGCCAGTCGCTGCACCAACCACACTTGACCCCAAAGACCCCAAACCATCAGCAAGCGCCGACGACAAGTGTGTCGGGCGAGTATAGTGACGCTTCCGTAGCTGATCTGATGAGAGTGTCAGCTGATCCATTGTTCGTGAAATAGAGTAGGAAAATCCAGATACTGAGGTGAGTGTGGCTGATGTCGCATGGCCCAAAAAGGAGGCAACACCTCCCACGACTCCCTTCGTAAAAATCCACGGACTGTACCCATTTCTAGACGCGGCTAGCGGAATTTCAACTAAATCTCGAACTCCTTGGCCGAAACTCCGAACAAAACCCCTACAGACAGAGAGGTGTGAGCTGCAAATTACAAACAAGAGCAAAATAGGTTGAGCTTACGCTGGGTTTCCAATGATGTTCAGCGACATCAAAAGTAGGGGTGATCGAACAATCGTGTCGGCTACGTAATCCGCTGCCAGGTCCTTGTACAGTTGGTCGGGAAACGAAAACACTTCGCGCATCTTGGTTGATCCAAAATGCAGTGGCGTGCCATCAAAACTGTTGAGCACAGGAACTGACACGCGCGCAGTGATGGTCACTTGGATGTTGCTGATTTCTAGATGCTCGATGTACATCTTTCGTTGTGTGGTTACCACCGTCGACTCGTACGCAAGCAAACACCAAGTATCAGTATGTGACGCTGCGACGGTGTTAACTTCACCGTTGGACGTTGATGCAGAAGCAGCCTCTCCTTCCAGAGCATCAAGAATGGGTCGGATAAAAGCATTCACAAATACCAAAATGTCATCTTCCACCTAGTGCGAAAGAAAAAAAGCAATAATACAAGTTAAACAGCAAATCTCCACGCCTTGAAGAAATCCATCTTACCTGGAGGACAGCCGGAGACAGCTTCAGCTCAATGCTGTGGAAATATGATGGAATCCCAATCGGGTCCCAAGTGTCTGTGTAAATAACCCTTGCAGCTAAACTTGCACTCTCCGCTTCAGGCAATTGCTTGTCAACCAGTTTCCCCATCAGACTCCTTAACTTTTCGTGTTTGTTCGTCTGATCAAGTTCCAGCAAGGATTTTGACGCATGAGTCTCCGGGAAGCTGAGAATCACCGGGAAATTGCACGTTCGCAGGAAATGCCCCACTTCAGTATCTTCAATTGCCACGAAGAGGGTCGTATACGAACGAATGTGCGATAGATACCCCAAGCGCGTACTATGACGGGATACTTCAGGTGGGTCTGGGGTCGTTGCAAATACGATCGACAGTGCGTTGCAGGTCGCTCGCAGAATCTCTGGATACACAATCATTCCTCTTGTGTCCCGCACAGGATCATGCTCATCGCAAAAGTGAAGAGATAACTCCTCCACAATAATCCCAACTTTCAAGAACGGTGAAGTCTGCTCCATTTTTGTTGAAGTGGCCATCGCAGGCAGCACCATTTTGGGCATGGCACTTGACTGACTATCACTTGTAGGATCCTCAAGGCAAGTAATGGACAGTAGCCACGACCCCGCTCGATAGAAGCACATGACTAAGAATGTGGGTCCAGCTTTTCCATTACGATCGGAAAAGGACGCAAATTGAATCCCACCAACTTGCCAAAGCGCGTTTGACCATCCGTATTGCGGTGATCCGATCTGGAATCGCATGCGGTCATTTCTGGTCGAGTCAAACATGCCAAAGTTTTCTGCTGATGGGGCGGAAGTGTCCAACCATTCACTGAGAAGAGCGTTTTCTGACTTCGGCTCATTACTTTCAGTCTCTGAATCTTCCTCTGCTAGTCTTTCGTTCGACCTACGCTGTTTGGCAGTAACCTGACATATCATAGTAATGTAAGAGTACATTTCCTTAATAATGAATAATATGAACTCGTACCTGTAGAGCCCAATCATATTCCAGATAGAAGTCAGCAGCAACTCCTTCTGGGTCTGCCGGGAATGACATGTTTCGGAAGCCCAGCGCATTGTGCCACTGGTTGTGAATGGCCACAGGCGGCTGGTGATCTACAAAGAACATAATCTGGATAGCTTTGTCTTTCTGAGTCAGCGTGTAGGTTAGCATCTTGTGTCGGAAGCCACGGTGGCGGACTAGTAAGCGTCTTCGCTGTGTAGTCGTTGATGGCTCAGGATATAACCCATCTTGCACGCTGGATGGTGTCGATGGCGTTTCTGACGGTTCAATTATTTCCAGTTTGCCATCTGCATTGAGATGGAGAGGGATTTTGGGAAGTAGGACTGCAATTTCTTCAGACCACTCAAAACCATTTTCCACAAAAGACACTTGAAACGAGCATGACAGTCTGGTCACCAATGCTGGATTGGATTTCATGGACAAATCTTCACTCGGACGGCGGGATAACTTCGAGCTGAGCCAAGATGATACATCAGCAGTAATGCTTCGCTTTTTCGCTTCTTTATGAAGACACACAGGGACACACCATCCTGAATTATTGCCGGAAATCAACTGTTCATTGAACAAGGAACAAACAAGTAGTTAAGCTCAAGCTCATTTGTGTACTTTCACACCAATAGGCACCTACCGATGACCCATCTTCATTCACAAGTATGTTTCCTCGGCCGTCCGTGGCAATACATTTCAGGTCACAATCCTAGACAGAACCAATTAGTTTTTGTGAGGTACTTGCCTAAAATAAACGATCCGTATTGTCCGTACCGTTGAGTTGATCACGACAACTTGTGGCCGAATAATCAGTCGTAAATACCCATCTGTGTTTAGTAGTTCCAGGCAGTATGCGCTTGCCGAGCTCCTTAGCCCTGCTCTTCCAGGCGATATGACAATCGGCTTTGAATCGCCCTTCACATTAAGTGATACTTCTGGAGACAGTCTCACCACGCTCAACTCGGTGGTTGGGTCGTCAATTATTGCGATTGAAATCACCAAGCGGTTGCTAACAACTGAAAATCCAACGGACCGCTCGACACTCGAGTCAAATAATTCTTGGGTTTTGTGGTTTCCTAGCGAACTTCCAATACTGACGCTGATAATACTTGGCGTCATATTGGCAACGCTAAGAACGCGCTCTGCTTTGAGTCGGATCATCGGACGATGACTTTTGCAGAAACTTGTACTAATTCGGCAGCCTTCAGAGTCAAAAATCTGGTCTTTCACAGGGGTACTGCACTTCATCAAAAAGCTGAGTGGTTTCTGCTTTGTTTGGCTTGTTTCGCTCTGCTGAAATTGTAGTTGGACATCGACCGGCTCAAAAGGGTTTATTGAGGATAAACACTTTTCAGTGGAAGGGTCAAGGTTTACCTCAACGGATGTGGCCTAAGCTCATACAGAAAAGTTAGTACTTGTTTATCGCAGTAAAATTCAAACTAACCTTACCTTTTGCGATAACTTTAGGGCCACGGGGATATCCATCGTATTTTCCACTGTGATTGCAGGCCAGAACGACACTTCCATCCACGTGTACCGTCGCGATATCTGCGGTCGCAAAGGATCAAAGTCTGTAGGCAACACAGTTTTACACTGAGCTCGGCAGACTTCGGCCCAAACGTAGTGATCATCCTCATCAGACCCTTCTGAACGGAGCACCGCAACACAGTTTTACACTGAGCTCGGCAGACTTCGGCCCAAACGTAGTGATCATCCTCATCAGACCCATCTGAATGGAGCACCGCGAAACTACACTGTGATGTTTTGGTGCCTTCGACACTTTGGCTGTCACTGACCTTCACAAGATCAAACTCGCTAGGAATACTACCTTCAGTTGTCATACTGCACCAGGAACCGCCTTCAACGCCAAAATTAAGTCGTGAGATTGACTCCATCATAACGTGTACAACGTTATCATCAGCACGTTTCAATGTAGAGAGAGTACATGCCGATCCATTCAACGAAATGCAGTTGGGATGATGATGGGCACCTTTTTGAATAGCATGACCGCCTTGATTGGACCTTGCGCAGCCATATTCATGGGCATCCTCATTCAACTTGAATTGAACCATAAAATCACAGTGGTTTCGAACTGTCAAGGACGATCGAAGAGTAACGATCGTCTGTAAACCACTCAGTTCAACACAAATCCACAAGAAGCCGTGGTCACTAAAGAAGCGACCGGTTACAGCATTTCCTTTGATGTTGCACGGGTCACACCAGTGCGACTCGTCGCTTGCTTGCAGTTCATTTTCACCCTGCTTCTCTTCCTTGTTAGAATGTCTAACGAGTGTTTGGTGCGGATCCTCCAGAGCGAACCGAAGCTGGTAGAACGGACTGTTTGCCAGCGATAGCCAGCTGTATGCCATACTCGCATCGGCAGCCAGCAGCAAACACTCCGAAGTTCCTTCTTGCCGGTACCATATATCCACGCCCGCGCAGTTTACAATTTTGATTCGCATGCTCGATAGACTTTCATCAGCAAATGCTGCGGAGGGATGACAAAGCCTCGAATCTGGCTGTAAAAGCCTGGGAATTGAAGAAAGCACAAGAATCGATGTCTGGTTCAAGTACACGGAGACAGGTCCAATCAGCGTTGAGATCTCAAGTCCTCTAGAAGAGTACTCAAACATCGCATTAACAGTAGTCCGTGGGACAACAGACACAGTCAGCAGTTGAGCCATATTATCCAGGTAAACTTGCACTGCAGACGATACTTGCATGTTAAGCGTTCTGGAGTACTTGCTACCGGAAGCCGCACAAGAAACGATAGTGTCATTGAGCTCAGCAGTGATGATGTCGTGTGAGTCGTTCGCAGAACCCACGTGACTGACAGACAGTGTGACTTGAGGAAGTGTGATAGTTGCAAGCAAACGTTGGTAGGCGTCACAATCCAAGACAGAATGAACCTGTAGTGAAGAAGCAAGCAAGGCGTTTACCACAAGACGCTTTTGCTTGTTCTGAACGAAAGAAAGATTATTAGCTCGTAAACAATACTCACATAGCTCGGTTTTCCTACGTACCTCGGGTTCCTGTTCACTCTGCATTGGGGTTCTCCATCGTAACTCCCAATTATCGGACGGAAGAGAGTTATCAAAAGATAACGCCCTTGACCGAGCGCCAAACTCGAGAAGTCTAGCTCGATATCGTTTTTCTTCCATATCGTCATCAAACCACTGACTTACCAACTCTCCAAAACTACCTGGCTCATAGGCGTCTTCCAAATTGTTCGAACCTTCGTTTATCGGTGTACGTTCCCACGGAACATAAAATTCGCACACAAGAACAAAAACTTACCAACTCTCCAAAACTACCTGGCTCATAGGCGTCTTCCAAATTGTTCGAACCTTCGTTTGTCGGTGTACGTTCCCACGGAACATAAAATTCGCACACAAGAACAAAGCAAGCTTTCTTGCCATCCCAGCATCTCAATTGGCAGACAATATCACAAAGCCGCCTCGCCTCCTCTTCGTGATCTTGATCCCAACCCCACGAAGGCCAGCCATTTGGAATTCCAGTAGGAGGAATGGGCACGGGGTTAACCACGATCGAACAAATTTTCCG
Organism: Phytophthora brassicae; assembly: GCA_024679045.1. Lineage (NCBI taxonomy): Eukaryota > Oomycota > Peronosporomycetes > Peronosporales > Peronosporaceae > Phytophthora > Phytophthora brassicae. The sequence continues at coordinate 9,892 of JAIKVB010000261.1, read as the reverse complement.
TGGGATGTGGTAGCACCAACGCATTCCCATCCAACTCTGCGTATTGTGGCCAAGAGCTGGAAAAGAAGACCGATCTAAACCCGAGTCGCGTTCCCCAATACCCCACGGTTCGTTGCACTTTTCGAGATAGGCAGCCACATCTTCACCCTTAATATCAAAGTTATTAGGATCGATCCGTATTTGAACCTTTGTGTTGGCAACAGGAGATGAAGCTGAAGCAGTATTTTGGGTTTCAATTAAGAGAGCCTCCGTAAACACGAGCTCACCAGGTGAAGGTCGTCGTCCCTCTGCCATTCGTCGTAAGCTTTTAAAATCATCCATTGATACCCCATCGAGCCTTGCCGAAGTCAGCTCATTGGTCTTTCTTGCATCGCCATTACAGGAATCTTTCGGTGAGACTGTAACTTCGTTTTCGGTACCGGTACGCGTTGTCAATAACGATAATATTGAACCAAACGAAAAGGACGAGAGCTTCACGGAAAGTGCGTTCACCTCAGCCTGGATACTTGTCCGTGACATGTCCGTGTACATTAAGCACGTTTCAGTACGTCCGATAGCAATTCGTTCAAGCATTTGGGATTGTTCTCCGGTGATCCGAGCGCTACAGTCGTGCAACAACCGTTGGGCCTCCGATACAACACTGATGTACTTTGCGAAGCTCTTCCATGTGCTGGATGTTTGCATTGGTGCAGGACCGACTGTGGTACTATGCCAGTGAACCTCAAGAGGGGGCAAGCTGTCGGAGGTATTAACACCAAACTTGTCGACATTCAGCATCATTTTCAGTGTGGGCACGGACACAAATCTACTTATCTCATTGACCACTTCGCCATCCCCACGCAATGACTGCTCATCCATACCTAGTCCCACACTCGCAAAAAGTTGACCAGAAGTCAGCCAAATTCCAGACCCCCCTTTTCCTATGGTATCTCGCCTCCAGTACGACATCACACTTGGAGCTACAAGTACTTTAATATTACATCTTGGTTGGGAAGCAAATGGTCTCCGTTCTGTGGTTTGAAAAGTGTAGTCACTTTTTTTCTTGTCCCAATGACAAGCAGAAAAAACAAATTTTGGCTCTAGTCGAGTGAACTGAGTCACAGCCAAGATGAAGTGGTGCGACACATGAAATTGATACGCTTGCATGTCAAGGAATAGAGTTCCTTCAGTGTGGTTGGCAAAATTCCAGCGTGCAGAAACCAGCTTTTCCGGATAGTTCTCCACAGCTAAATGCCACAAGCTAGGTTCAGCGTTTGCTCCAAACACAACTTCTTCTCTTAGTATTGCCAGTTCTGTAGCACTTGTTGGATCTGTGCTGGGGCGGTGGCCTATTACCACATTCTGAACAGAAGCACTACCCGCAAGTGCCGATACGTTGTGAGCAACAGCTATGGTACCCATGCGAATATGTGTTGACGTGTGCGTCTGAAGCAGATTCAGCTCGATTCCATCGCACGAAAATGATATTTCACGTTGTTGTAGGCTTTGAGTAACTTCAGATTCATTTCGCGGTCTTGAAAGTCGGACTGGTTTTACTGGTGACCGCGACAGTGTTGTAATAGCCTGGCAAACGGCACCTATTCCTTGGCTCACTCCAGCTGTGCGAGTTAGCAATATGTCAAACGATGATTTATGTAGATCAAATCTCAATTTGGTCAATGCGATAACAGCACAAGTTTTCATACCAAGGTCACCGATCGCCGACGGTTCTTCTTCTACATTGCATGTCACGTTGAGCGGTGACAAGAACGTCATCACATTCGAAAACTGTACAGAATTTCCTGTCGTTCGACCAGTTCGTCTTTCAAACGGTCCTGTTGCCGACATTTCGATGCTAGAACTTGTTGCAAGTTGGTTGAATTCCAGATCGGCGACAAAGCCAGAAATCTTTCCAGTCTTACAACTTAACCGAAGCTCTGATTGACCAAAGCGCTGTGCTTGAACTGTTGGTCGTTTGGGTAGAACCCGAGAATTGAATGGAGGATATCCTAATCCATCCAGATAAATCTCATTTCGTACTGCAGATGCCATCGACAATGATTCCAAGACAAGACACACATTCCCTGGTATGATATATACCGTCTGTCGCAATAGTACAGCATTCGTGAGATGTTCATCTGGCAAAATTAGGCGAATTTGGCCAACCAAAAGTGACACTTCAAAACTCGCCATTGATACTGGTGAGGCCACATCTGGCGGACTACGAACTTCCACTGCAGTTTTCTCTTCGTAATCTATGTTTCCATTGAAAAGAGGTTTGTCCAGGCTCGTGCTATTATACACGTCCAGCATTGCTGCAACACAGTGCAAGCTTGACGTTGTCAGAGCGACATCCGCACTTTCCGTAGACCCTGCAATGACATGATGAGGGAGACCAGCTTCGTTATAATTGCGATAGAATGCCGACAGTAATGGGAACGGATGAGCAGTCTTCGCCACATCAGCGTCATTGCACGATACAATCAGAGGGATTTCGGCTAGAGTTTGCTTGTCATCAGTGTGGCACCACTCTAAGCTTGCTTCATGGAATGTTTTGGCGAGACTACTGGTTAAGTGCCACGAGTGCATCGCAGACGGTAGCGATTGCTCCGGAATATTCATATTTGTGACGTGGAAAGCCCTTGACAGGCGCTTCAGGTCAGCTACTTCCAGGCACACGACAACACCGAGAAATGCGGGCTCCGGCAGCCTTGAAAATTCACCATAATCACCTCGAGCTTTTTTCGTAGCACTTTGAAGGCATTCCACAGCTTGGATGTCGTTTACAGATACCTGGACGTCTATAAATCTTCCATGTGTAGTAGGTACGAGGTGATACTTAGTCGGATGATGATTGCTCACCCGTGTCGCCACCGAAATATTAAACACTTTAGCGTACACAACCGCTCGAATCGCTTTGTCTTCGCAACGTGATCGGTGGTTGATGTCAGCCCCACATGTGAACTGAGAATTGTCAAGGTGAGCCCCCAACCTCCAATGCCAACGGTTGTATGAAACAGTCTTAGTTGTTTCTGAATCATTTTGCTGCGCCTGCACGACTCTCGGCTGAGCATCTTCCGCCTGGCAGTATGGAATTTTGAGAAGATACCGAAGCTTTGTAAATCATGTGCGCACAACGAAGCAACTTTTAGTAAACAGCAAGAACACTACAAAAACGAAGAACTGTACCTTTAATCGCGACAACATTGCTTCGACGCTCGATACGTGAAGTGATAGATCGACCCCATAAGCGTGGTGGTCGTCAACAAAATGGTGTGAAAATTCTATAGAAATACTAACATCTCGCACAGCAAATATCACGGGATCTGCTAGGCCCCCAAGGATTCCGTCTTCAGAAGCTTCTAATGTGGTATTTTCCATCATACACACAAGCTTGAGACGTCCCCTCGATGTCACTTGATTTGGGGTTTCCACTGCTACTGACGATATCGTTATTAGCGGAATACTCAGCCGGAGCGCGTCATTCATACACACATCTCCACCATCAGCTTTCACCTTAATGATAAAATTCCAGCTAGTTGGCAGCATATTGTCTGTGGAATGCACACTATCTGCATCATTGTTGCCCGACAATCTTGACTCTTTCCCAACTGGCAAGTTTACAATAATATTTTTCATGAGATCGACAATTACAGGAACGAGCTGTGACACACCTTTCCATTCTACCTTCACTAGGCCAAGTTGTGCCTTTATATCCATTTGACACTGTGAGCTTGTGGTTGCAAGCTCCCCTGGATTTAGCGAAAACAGACCCATAGAGCCAAGTAGCGGTACACACCTCAATACACCGGGTGACTTTTCTTGAACAATATCCAGCCTAAAAAACGGAGTAATGGTGCTCAACCCACTGATCGCTACTGGAGCGATACCGCCTTGAAGTATAGAGCGACCAGCTTTCGAGTCCGTATTTTTTCTCGTAAGACTGGTGCTGACGGATGTAATTTCAGCGTGTAGTGATTGTCGTTGGGCCATTACCAACCTTGGTCGGTTTAAAACAGTTCTAATAAATGTAGCTCCACACACTTCGACCAGAAATGACACCTCTGACCTGTTTGATCTCGACCCCATTAATTGCCACGTAATAGGATATCCCAGGGGTCTCGACAAGTCATTCACCACTTTTGCTACTTGGGCAATAGCACAAGAATTTATGCCAATCATCAGTTTGTCCAGATTTGCCAAAAGCACGTCTTTGTCACCTCCATCTGCCGAGATTTCTGTGCTCTGCAGCTCGAACCCCAGAGCTTGTACTTGTGGAATTGGTCTAGAGGTATTAAGCTCAGGTTTTCCATCATCCAGACTTGCTGATCCAAACCCAAGTTGAATTCGGAACTTGCTGTTACCAGGCTGGAAGCTGCTAAACCATGCGAAGTCCTGCGCAATCAAAATTAAATCACCACCGCCTTTTACCTTGCTTTCGTCCTCCTCTGGATTTTGACATAAATCAGGAACGAGAATATGAACTTTGTGTATCGTGACCAGCTTAACATCACTCTGCACAATCGACCGACAATGAGGCACCAGTTTTTCTAAGGAGGAATCGACAGTTTTCTCTTTGAAATTAACCTCAGGCTCTTCGTTCCTGCATAATATTGCTGAAAGTGCTTCCGCTACCTCTGCAACTTTCGAAGGCTCCAAATCAGCCTGAGCCGCGCCAATCGATACATCCAAAACCTTAGAAATAGTTTCATCCTTCAAATTACCGTCAGTTGATGTATCCTCGCGGTTAATGAACGCTGACTTGGAAGCTAAACGCAACCGTACTGCTGAATGAACGCTTCGGTGTCGAACATTGGGCACAGAAGATACGTCAGGCGAAGCTGCTGAACACGAGTGTAACGTGTAGCGAGAAAATAGTGCAATAAGTCGAGGTTGGAGCAGTTGTACTAGATTGTCCGCTGCTCCAATGTCTGGGTTGCGATGGGCTTTGTAATCATCTGTTGCTGAATTAAGAGCACGCGTTAATCCGTCAGAAATTGAGATCGGGTATCCAGTTGATGCCCATGCTTTCGACACAGCATTTAATAAAATTCCTCCATCAAGCACTCGTTCCTTAATTCCAATAGCCCCGATTGCTTGTTGGCTGATCTCCGTTATTGTGGCAATCGGTATACAACGAATACTTTCGCCGTTCCATAACGTAGAACACTCACAAATCAACTTAGAATCTGTTTTATTCCGCCCCACTTCCAGCGTTTTCCATACGGGAATATCAGCGTCCAAGCTCACTTTAACAATTTCAAAACTGCGCGTTTCACGTTGGTTTTGTCGTGTTGCTTCCTCCCCAAAGAACGAATTGATAAAATAAGGGTGCGAAACGCAGTCGGAGAAGTGTGTTGAATCAACTGATCCCCACGTGAGCAGCGCTTGGCCTTTCTTACACTTTGAGTCCTCTCGGGTGTCGCTAGCTGTAGCCGACACAAGTTGAACTTTCTCAATTTCAAACACAATGTCCATTCCGCTTTGTTCTTCTCCTCGTGCCAGTAACATCTCCAGTGCCACAAAGCTGACAGATAAAATCAATATTGGTACGGCAGGTCGGGCCACTTTTCTCGTTCTTGTGTGAAGAGGAACTTTGACCATACCAAGATTCGCCACTGGAACAAGCTCTTCTTCACTTTCAGCTATTGTAGAATCCTGATGCTCCTGTTCCATTTCTTCCTGTTCGTGTTTGCGTAGCATCAAAGAAGCCGAGCTGATACATAGCCGCAAAGAGGAAGTTTTTGTGACTGGTTCATCAGTTGCGAGCGAGTCGTCTTCGGCATTTGAGGCTGGGGGTTGGACTTTTAGCAAAGCTCCTCTTGTTTCAGCGAGTAGTTCCGATACTAACTCATCGTCTGCTTCATCTTGAGTCGTACCCAAAGCGTTAATTGCCCACCCAAACCATGAGTCTTGCTTCTTGGTTAGATTACCTTCCGATTGGCTCCCCGTTTTTCCTGTCGGGACTCCTGCAGGATCAACAGGCAAACGGATATTTCCTGGCTTGGTAGCTCGTGTGATGCCAATCGACACATCAGCTTTTTGTCTTGGTGAAGGCGGCTCGTGGGCTTGGTGTATCTTACGACTTGCACTTTTAATCAGTTGATTCAGCATCTCTAATTGTCTATCGCTGACCGAGAAAAGCAGCTCGCCGATAAAAATGTCAACTTCGTACATTGGCGTCACACGAGTGCGATTGCACGAGTAGTAGTAGAACGGGTCGCACGTCACAGACGGCTTATACGCAAACAATCCGTCCACATCAATGAAATTCTCTCCATCCCGGGAAGGTCCATTATCCGCAGGATGTTGTTGGTGCAGCGGAGAAGGCGCCCTGCTCCTACGGCCATCTGAGCCTTTCACCGCTGCGTTCGGGAACAACATCAGCTTAGCTCGAACTGAAGCGGACGTTCTACTCAGGACGGGCACTTCATAGCCCACGACTTTCCTACGTACGCCGTCCCTCGTATCTCCCTCACTCGTATACCGATCCAGAAATATCGTCACATCTTTTGCATCAATTCTCTTGCAGATCGCTCGTCTCCCTGCCCGCACTTCTTCAAAGCTGCGTTTCCACCCTTCGTTCTCATTTGCAGAATAAAAATCCAATGTCTATACACAACAAACAATATAATAAAACACCATCAAACGTCACTTCTGCAGAAAAATAAACAAACAACCGAATAAATCCAAACTCACCCCTAAGGCGATGGAGAAGACCACGTCGTCGTGCTCGTACTTAAGCACAAGGTTATTCACCTGCACACTGATGTTGGCCAGGATCTTTTGCAGTGTGTCGTGGATCCATCCGGACTTTGGCTGCTCGATTTTGTCCTCTGTGGGTTCTGTGTCCGTCTTGTCCACCGACGTCTTCCTCTGTTGAACGTCACTCTTGGCTGTGAGAATGAGCTCAATCGTATAGAGTTTTACCTCAATGGGCTGAGAAAGCAGCTGCGTCCATGGGATGTGGATACGCAGCTCTCTGATAAATCCGCGAGAAAAGTCAAAGCTTGACGGGATCTCGAGGCTCTCGCGCAGCACGTGGCGCTTAATCTCCAGATCATTAAGCACCAGGTCTCCACCGAAGAGCCCTAGTCCCTCCAGTTGAATGTCCTCGATGTACTTGCCTAGGTAGAACTGCAGGTTCTGCGCGATGTAGCCGCGCAGAGGCGACAGGATGTCCAGCATTGCGCACAAGTCTTATGAACCTCGGTATTGGATAAAAGACGATTTGATTGGCCAATGAAAAGCTAGACAACTTTGTTACTATTAATACTACATGTATTGTAGTAATCTCTAAGCATGGCGGCGTCGCACCAGGTCTCCACCGAAGAGCCCTAGTCCCTCCAGTTGAATGTCCTCGATGTACTTGCCTAGATAGAACTGCAGGTTTTGCGCGATGTAGCCGCGCAGAGGCGACAGGATGTCCAGCATTGCGCACAAGTCTTATGAACTCGGTATTGGATAAAAGACGATTTGATTGGCCAATGAAAAGCTAGACAACTTTGTTACTACTACATGTAGTACTGTAGTATTATAATCTCTAAGCATGGCGGCGTGGGTGACGCAGACGCGTTGGCTGTCTCCAGCATCAACCAGGGTGCGTGTGCACGTGTGTTTCCCCTACTCTATATGTTGTCCTCTCCCATGTGCGTGAAAATTCGCTCCTCTAGACTTTATAACCGTTGTAGTCGTCGACGCGTTCCACAGACACCTGTACTGACGTTTGCTCCACTGAAATGTCGTATATGAACAGATAAATTGCTGAATGAGCTGGTGAGCAGGTACCAGATCCTCAGGAGCGACTGTTTCTTCGCAGAGAGTTAGCGCCAATGCTAGGAGTGGACAAGATAGCGGCTGGTATGTGGGGAGACACCTTTGATTACTGCAAGTTTCTAGCTAAGCTAACAAGCTATTTGCGTTCTGCTGTTTGTGGAGGAGACAGAGCACGAAATTAAGCTCGCGGCTATTAAGAGGACATGAGCTCAAATAGAAGCTGCTGCAGCTGACGTCCGAGTAGGATGCGATGGACTTTGTTTCTAGCTAAGCTAACAAGCTATTTGCGTTCTGCTGTTTGTGGAGGAGACAGAGCACGAAATAAAGCTCGCGGCTATTAAGAGGACATGAGCTCAAACAGAAGCTGCTGCAGCTGACGTCCGAGTAGGATGCGATGGACTTTAGGCTACGGACGGCTACGTCACTAGCCGAGCGCCGTCTTTCCCACACGGAAGAGCGTCAGACAATAGTTAGAGCACCATTGCTTGCTGGTAAAGACCCAACGCAAAGATATGCAGGCGCCTGAGTGGGAAGCCGAGCAGGCGCGCTCACAAGAGCCAAGAAGGAGACGAAGGCGGCTTGGCAGCAGTCGCAGTGGCTCGAGACTTTGCTGAGAAAAGATTAAGACTGTGCAGAAGCTGCGTCTAGACCTGACCAAGAACAAGGACGACTTGGAGGAGCTTAAGATCCGCAGCAATGAGAACGAAACACTTCCAAACATGAATTGGATGTGAAGCCGACCACGGTGTGCTGTATATATGAAGGTTAATAAGCGTCGATAGCACAGCAGCCCTCTGCACATGGTTAAATCGCTTCTCTCTGACTGAGGTGCTTTCGTTTGTCTTCCCATTTCTAATACTGTCTTCCCATTTCTAATACAGTTCCAATTTGCATTCCCTGCCCGACTTCTTTAGTTTGGCAGATTACTGTACATAATTAAACGCTTATTTTATAGTATTCCCACCTATCCCTATCATTTTCGTGATTTTCATTGGATAGATTGCTGGTGATGGATATAAGAGTACGTTCATTACAAAATAAACTATACGGTACGCACGCTTTTGAGTGTACCGTACCACTTCGGTTTAGTACGGCCTATGTAAACGACTAATGTATGCTATTTAGAAGTTACCTATCCCTATCATTTTTGTGATTTTCATTGGATAGATTGCTGGTGATGGATATAAGAGTACATTCATTACAAAATAAACTATACGGTACGCACGCTTTTGAGTGTACCGTACCACTTCGGTTTAGTACGGCCTATGTAAACGACTAATGTATGCTATTTAGAAGTACTCGTTATGATTGGTCAAAATGTGCATTTTGTGAAGCTCAGTGTC
>JAIKVB010000260.1:0-33146 GCA_024679045.1 Phytophthora brassicae | reverse complement strand
GCAAGTAGCTCTTTGTCATGAACTGGATAGTTCTTCTCTGCAGCTTTAAGCTGGCGAGATTCGAACGCAATAACGCGCTCATGCCCATCCGCGTCAGCTTGTAGCAAAGCACTGCCAATGGCAAAATCAGACGCGTCACAGACGACACTGAACAGACGTTCAGGGTCTGGCAATGCCAGAATTGGCGCATGGAGGAGACTCTCCTTAACAGCCTCAAAGGCTCCTTGATGCTCGGTGTTCCAGCACCAACTTTCAGATTGGATAATGGCCTGGTCATCTCAGCGTAATTCTGGCTGTACTTGTGTAAGTAGTTGGCAAGGCCAAGCCACTTTCGTAAGTCTTTGAGATTCTTGGGAACCGGCCAGTCCACAATGGACATCACCTTAGCGGGATCCGAACGAAGGCCGCGCTTTCCAATAAAGCATCCTAAGAAAGGAATCTCTTCAGCACCGAAGATGCATTTAGATGCGTTAGCGTACAGCTAATTAGTGCGCATGCACTCGAGCACAGCTCTTAAGTGGTTAATGTGATTATCCACATCTGAACGACCATGTTCCGCACGACTGTGCACAAAGATGTCATCGAAATAAGTTTGAGCAAACGTTCGATGAGGCGTAAACAACTGCGTCACTAGACGATTGAAAGTTGCAGGAGCATTCGACAGCCCCTGGAGCATCACCAGTCACTCCCAGAGCTTCCCGCTCGGAGTGCTGACTGCAGTCAGAGGAATGTCGCTCGTTCTCATGAGCAATTGGTAATAACCATCGACTAAGTCGAGAGAACTGTACATGGTACTGTCCACCATATTGTTCTGAAGAACTTCCTTCCTAGGAATCGGCGTCTGAGCCGGAATGGTGGCGGCGTTAAGCTTATTAAAAGCGTGACCGATCCGCCACTTGCCATTCGGCTTTCTGACACAGAATGTCGGCGTTGAGTGGGGAGACTTGCTCTCATGCACCATTCCCGCCGCTTGCTTTGCACGAAAGAACGCGTCTATGACGTCACATTGTTCTCGGGGCAAAGGCCATTGTAGAGTGACACAATATTTGGTTCCAGGAACGGTGCATTCAATCGGCAGACGTCAGGTTGTATGGTAATAGCACCTCCGTTGTGATCTTCGTCTTCAAAATCCAAAGTACGCTTGCAAGGGCAGGTTTGAGCAAGCTAAACAGGAGTAAGACGACTACTTCTCTCCCGTGGGAACAAAAGTACTATTCTTTGTCTTGCCAGCATCCACTATATTTTTTCGCCGTACACGATCTTCCGCTTTGAATTTGGACACTTTCCCTGGGCCAAATTGACTGAGAAAAAAAATCCCAGCATCAGGGCGATGTCTGTTTGAAGAATTTTGGTTTCACGTTCAGTGTACATGAACATCTTTCTCAAAAAGTATAATTTAAATGGATGGCGTTCCTGCAACGTTATTACAACAACACCAAGCAACGTTATGGGCCTAAAAACAACGTTAACTCGAATATTCGTACATAAAAGAGAAATAAAGGTAGCCAAATCAAAACGCCGAGGACGGGTGTCATAAGGAGCAAATCCTCAAAAGTTGGCGGAGTCGACATCAAGCATATCACCCTGCCTCACCCCATGCAAACCCTGAGAAAGCAAAACAACCCTACGTTGGTGTAGTTGTGACCATGGTTAGTCCTGGGTTTAAACCCGCGTGCTCCGCACACGGATCTTAAACCGCAGTCATTTTTTAGGCCCGTTTCAAGACACTATTTCACCCGCTTTCTCAAGTTAACGTTGCTTGACGCACTTCGATTTAAATTGAGCCTACTCCGTACGCGCGGGAGACTCCTTGTCCTACCCCTGGAGACAAAAGTGTTCCTTTGAAACCCAAGACCACCCTATAGGGTTAAGCCCTGCACGGAAGGGTTTAGTGGGTGACGCAGCGATATATTATCTGTCGACACATCCAGCTTTCGAGATTTGAAGGCCACGACCGGCTCTAAATATTGTGAAAATAGTCTCTGTCAACAGGAACGACCAGACTCGTAGCAAATGGTTATATATTATACTACAGTATACATGTAGCTCAAAAAAACAAGGCACGTGTTACTGTGCCCAACTCAAGTGGTCACATAATGTTTTTAAGCTTCAAGTTTGTATTAACTGTTCATCACGTCTCTTTTGCCCATCATTCTTCAGGACCGATGTCATTTACGTCTAATGGCTTTGCTTCGCAAAAGGCAGTCGCTGCGCTCCTGCGATAAAAAGATTCTAATACCTGGTGAGTACAGTGCTCGCCTCGCCGGAAAGCTCGGTGCTGGGCCCACCTACGCAAATACCTCGCGGCCCTGCTTCGCGGGCACCCCGCACGGGTTTGCTGTGGCTACGCGCGCTCGCACACGCATACATCCGTTCACCCCTCTCCCCGTCGTTTGGCTCAAAACGATGTACGTAGCCACTCTCGTATTTACAGAGAGATACCGGTAAGGCTGCCTATCTTGTAAGTACTGTACCGGTACCTACATGTAACGTAACACGTCACAATCTGGAGAGACACACGTCGTCGCACCGTCAAGGTCCGTCGTTGTCCGTGCATCTCCATGATAGCTGATAATTATTGTACATGTACCTTCACTTACTACAATATATCCCAATATTTTTCGTGATTCTTGTCTCTATACATTTTGTGCGTTCTACCGTGCATATTATTTTCCTCCTGTAGCAGAGCACATAGATTATTGGGGCAAATCTTCAACTTGCTGATAAATCTTAGGAAATCCGAACCCGACTTTGGACCGTAGTGGACGAAGTCGAGCCTAAACTAGAATACTAAGTAAATAGGGCGATGGAGGGTGGGTTCGAACTTGGACGCTTGGTAGCTTCAGTGTAAACTGGAAACTGAGCGCTCGAGTGCCAGTGTTTACGGCTTGAGTGCACCCTCGTACCGACTTGATCAGGGTTTCGGTTCTGTGTGCTCTGCCGCGTCCGGAAAAACCAATTCTTGGACAAGCCAGAATGTATAGTTATCAGTGGATTTGTATTTTGCCGATTATGTGAACCGCCCAAAATGTGGAATTTACAATAATTCCATTATTACTGTGAGTTCCGGTATACAGTCTGTTCTGTACAGTACGCCACACCACACTGGATTCTACCTTTACCCGTGTATCCCTTTCCACTACCGGTAGGCCCTAAGGGCCGTTCTTAACAGCGGTAGAATTGTAGAATATTCTACCAAGGTCGAAATGCACCAGAGACGTGACACTCTACCGTTCCCCCGTTCTACTTTGCTGGTGAGAATGAAAGTGCTTCGTTCTCCGCATTTTTATTTTTTGCATGTAGTAATGGGCAAGCCAGACCACAAGTATGGATTCTTACGCGCCGATACATGAGAACACAACGATGAAGGAGACCACAACACGCTAAATTACAACTCGCTTTTCAAAAGTGGCACCATTTGCAGCGTCGACCCGTTCTTCTTGTGTGTTTTTTTAAAATGCGCTCAAAATTTTCTTGCTTTCTGAACAAATGGGATGCTCCCATTGGTTGTCCAAAACAATTAAAAAAAATAGATCCTAATTTTAGAGACCTTTTGGAGCGAATGTTGAATAACTAAAACAAGTCGGTACAGTAGTGGTCGTGGGAAATGTCACACTGCAAAACCCACGAGATTCCGTGCACTCCGTTCACCGAAAGCTGGTGTACCGTTCTACTGTTACCAGCTTTTATGCAAAAGCCTATTACGCAATCATGTAGAACGGATACTACAAATTACACCATTCTACCACTGTTAAGAACGACCGGTCGTTTTGGTATTCTTGCCGAATCTGGTTAAAGGTACACTTATGTTACATAAGTTTTTTTTACCAAACCTGAAAACCCATGTACTGTACATACCACCGCGCATATCGAAAAACAAACCATGTACTTACAAGTAATTTGTTTATAAGTGTTGTAAACTCCTGTATAGTCATTTGGGAGGGGGGTGGGGTCCCAAGCACTAAATATTAATACCAGTATTAACAGTTTCTGTATAGCCGTCAGAAGCCACCACAAGGAGCTTGGACGCTGTTTCGAAAGACAACAGGACGATCGTGACGATACAGTACATATTTCGATGATGCGGGGTCTTATGGTGCAAAATCGAACTGTAGCACTCAAGCCGCGATATATTCGAAAGTCAATTGGTATACACGGGAATGTGTATACCAGATGGTATACCGACTGCGACAGGCAACCTGCAATTTCGTCAGGATTTGTCCGGATACGAGAATTCATAAAGCCGCAAATAAAGTCGCGATAGATCCGATCGGATTTAAAATCGATAAAGCCGAAAAGCCGAAATAAAGCCGCGGCTAAATCCAACACTGCTATCATAAAGTTCCTACTGAAGTATTTATAGGAGAGTGGCTACGTACACAATAATTAAAAAGGGCAGTGGGAAAGGGTGAACGGAGGGAGCGTGAGCGAGCGCGCGTTATCGAACAGACTGTTCCAGTGTCTTAGCTCTGCTCTTCCAATTTTCTGACCACGACTCTTGGTCCAGGAGTTCTAGCGACTCGCTAGGGTAGCGATACAACCCTGTCATCAGTGTTGGATAAAGCCGAAAAAATCAGCTTTATGTTTTCTGCTTGTTCTGTGCGATTTGCAAAATATAGCCGCCATGGTACTCTTTAAAGCCGAATTCAAAGCCACAGCAACCCGTGCGGGGTGCCCGCGAAGCAGGGCCGCGCGGTAATTGCGGAGGCGGACCCAGCGCCGAGCTCACGACCGAACCGAGCCTTCAGGAGTTAGAATCTTTTTATCGCAGGAGCGCAGCGCCTTTGAAGAGCAAAGACATTCCCTCGCACGACACCCGTCCTCGCGGGAAGGCCCATCCCCAAGATAGAATTAGCACACCTTGTATTGACTTGATTTAAGTATGAGCTTCAAAAGCGCCCGGGCCTTCAACAAAGAGGTAGTATTTCTAGGCACCGGTATCTACCGATAAACAACGGTTTTAAACGATCAGAGAATGGAGGCGGTAAAAAGAGAAAATCCATGATTTTTATCATCCCTTGTTGGAATTTCCAACCGATCAAGTATATCACGGAAAATTGAACAGACTGTCCGTTTTGTTTCTATGCACATCCCCAACTACGAACCTCCTACCAGGGAAGTTATAATATAACATATGGGTGAATACTATTTTAAACCGCACGACTATTTCAAACTGTATACTGTAATACTAGTACCGGCATCCTCCGCTTATTGTGGACAGGTCACATGCCGGTACAGTGTACCACCCTTCAAAAGTGATATGCCGATTTCGGTATTGTATGTATACAGTTGAAATAGTCGTGCGGTTTAAAATAAATTAGTGCTTCCAGCGCCTATGGCCTTCGTCTGACATTCCACAATCAAATTGATGACGGAGCCTGGGTCACCTTGAACTTGGTCCATCCAAAACACCTGCTGTCATCCCATAGACTATGGTCTTTTCTACGGGTATTTCCCCGAAGGTGGACCCGCCAGCTGTAATTTCGGGAAAATGTCTAAAGAGGTATGAAATCCGAAATTAAATGCCAAACGTGTATGTACCGTCTGAACCTAGCCTGAACCGAGGAAGTCGGTATTGCTGCATACACCTGCATACACGTTTGGTCACAACGTTTGGAGATTGTATACACGTTTGCACGAACGTTGTTCGAAATGAAATGTTGGAGGAAATGAATGATTTTTATATTAGGAGTCTGTTAAGGAAGCGGGAAACCTTCAGCACTGCCTAGATATGCAGTAAATCATGCTAACAGTACAAATGAGAAACTATCATTTTGCCTTTCATGGTATCTGTGTCTGATGCATATAAAAGAAACGTGGCGTAATGAGCTGCTACTATAATATATAATAGCTTCCAATCGTTCGCTTCTTGCAGGTCCGTCTATCGTGGTCTGGATGACCACATCCACAGCCGCTGCAACGGTATACGGTACCTGGCCCCAGTGCTCCGAATCCGTGCCACAGTCGGCCAGAGGTGGTGGAACTCATCCACGCGCGTCTCGTACAGCTGTACCGTGGCCGAGTTATTACTAGTTTTCTGGGCGGTATCGATAAGCAGTCATCCTCGATGACTCTTCTGTGCACACATACACTTATGAAAACCATACCTCTTTAGACAAAGTTTTACCATATGAATACCGCACACACATATCGACAGAACGTTACACATTTAGCATTTAATTTCGGATTTCATACCTCTTTAGACATTTTCCCCTTTAATTTCCCCCGAGGTGGACCTTACCCCCGAGATGGACCCAACGCCGGCAAAAGTTAGGTAGACCACACCAGCAGCATAGTTGTTGCACGTCAGACTTGCATCTGATCCGCGCCACTTCGTATACATGTACGTGCTTGCGAAGACGTACATGTCCATGAGCACATACGTGTTCCTTCATGGACAATCAATCTCCTCGTCAAATACTTATGTTTTGCCCAGATTAAGGTGGTTCACCTAATGTTTGCCGGCGTTGGGTCGACCTCGGGGGTAAGGTCCACCTTGGGGGAAATTACAGCTGGCGGGTCCACCTTCGGGGAAATACCCTCTTTTCTACTACAGTAACTATGGGCCATAGTTAGTAGAAAAGACCAGACCTCGTAGCAAACGGTAATACAGATTATCCTGTCCTACATGATCCCTCCCTTAGCTGATATCCCGCTATATTTGATATGGATGGACTCGGTTTCCAGTCAAATGTATGCAATACCTTGATATCCCTGTCTACTGCGATTATATATTTGATACCAAAATGGACCAAACTTGATACTTAAAATGGGGTGAAATAAAGTGTAAGAGACACAAAACGATCGATCAAGACGTGTTTTGCATAATTACTCCAAGAATGGCACGTCTTGGCAACGATTCCTTTTGTTTTAGTCTCATTTGGCTCGGACCCGAGCCAATGGGTTCAAGTAATATTTTTATTGTGGTCTATAACCACCTAATATAATATGCTTAATCGAGGTTTGTTACATCTATACTTGATAATCCTGGTATACTTGATACCAGTGAAGATACGGCAACTATTAGTTAGGCCAGGATGATCTGTAGCATTACGGTTGTCATACTTTACAGAGAGATAAGGTAGCCTATCTTGTAAGTACCTAACACACCTTTGTCACAATCTGAAGAGATTCATACCGCCGCAACCGTCGTCGTTGTCCGTGCATCTCCATATTAGCTGATAATTACTGAACAATGTACATGTACTCTGTACAGTATTCAGTACCTGCACGGTGCAAAAAATACTGTTGCAGGCTGCACAATTTTATTTTTATATACGTGCATACATTAACACTGTAAACTCAATTTTAGAGACTTATACAGTCTGTTCTGTGCACCACCACCACATATGTATCGTTATAATACAGTATATCGTACACAAGAGACGCCTGCTGACTGACGGTATCGCGAATTCGCATCTGGAAATCCTTTACCTTCCATCTCTTTGTCATTTCCCAACTTGCCCTTCAGTTCACTCGAGGGTAAAGCGATATACTATGGTCTTCTACTCGGGTCCGCCTACCAGTGTAGCATTCAGTGACAACGTTATTGGCAGTGTCGTACAACGTGGGTGGTCAGTTCGAGATCGAATGACAGCGGGAGTTAGTACTCCGAACCGGATGGAAGATGGCCAAAGTGTGACCCCCTTTAATCAACGAACACAGCGCCAGACGTATCGCCAAACTCCATTCGTAGGACCCATAGAAGGACTCCGGACAAATTTCACCGAGAAGAAAGTAAAAGAACGTCAGGAAGTATCTTCGACCAAGACGGTATTGGACGCAATGATGAACTTTATGGGGCAAACGGACACACGATCGGGGGAAAAACGTCGCTCTCTTCGTCCGTCAGACTTCGAGACGGCTAACCAGATTATCTCAAGTATTCAAGATAAAAATTACCGGATCACTCCTGAGCTCCAGGCTGCGATCGTTACAGAGTCTCTAAAGAAGAAGATTCAACATCGAGAGCAATGTCGTGTGAACCAGGCACGATATAGACAGAGGCAGAAGAAGATCTGCACAGACATTCGAGACCAGATCACCAAACTGCGAACTGAGATTAAGGATTTAGAACTACACTGTGAGGTTCCATCCTGTGTGCTTAAATTGCCAACACTTTGGGGTCTCGCAGCGGAGTATTTCCTGCATTTTCAGAACTTTCTGTCGTCCCCAGCAACGCACCAGGAAGCAGCAGCAAACTTCCTTGGAGGGATATTTGCACCCGATGTTGTTGACGGTTCATCGGTCGGTGTGGAGACTCAAATCGAAAACTGGAAGGTCTTCGCACTCTTCTTCGGAGATGTCAATGTGGAGTTGAAAGAGATGAATATGCCAACTACTGACACTCTCGTCGCTCGCGTGGATATTTCTGTCACTATCACTCCTAACACCCTTCACTATGCATTTCCTCATCTGCATAGTGGTGGCAAAAATGGAGGAATTCAAGATGATAGATCTTCTACTCTCGCTACCAAAATGCTGGGAAAGAGACTTGTCATGCGAGGATCCGTGAGGTTTGGCTGGGACAACACAAGAGGTCAAGTGGTGAGACTAGAGACACGAGCGGACTTGTTGACCCCACTACTGACGCTGTTAGGAAGTCTAGAGGCGGTATCGTGTGTGTTTAATGGGTCCAGGCTCACGCCCGAGTGCCAATTCGTTCGTAGGTATTAAATCTAACTACCATACGTTATTTTCTGAATTATTTGTTTATAATGAATGTGTGGCACCATCAGAAGCGGTCCATTTGCTCACAGGAGTTGCTGGCGTCCTTCGGGGTCGTTGATGTTGCTTTGCAGTCGGATTGCATTCATTCTACAGATCATCCTGTCCTAACTAACAGTTGCCGTTGCTTCAGTTGATATCAAGTATACCGCATTACCCCTGTCCTAAGCGAAGTTTTCTCCTAAGCGAAATTTTATTTTAGCCAATCGCAGAGTCCTAATTCGTAGCATATGTTGCTGCTAATTTGCCGTGTTGTTCCTGTTATCAATAGCCTGCGATGGGAAGGTCTCGCACCAGAACTGGCAAGAAACTGAAGAGGTACAGTAGACTAGCATTGCTGTCGACTACGCATACAAGCACATCGTTCATGAGTTCCTAGATGCAAGCCACACAAGTGGAAACAACAAGAAGCTCGTAGTTAGTCGGCTTGCATAAACGGTAAATGGCCACCTATGAACCTTCGCAACAGTGGCCAAGTAATCGTTCTGTCCAGTGACGCAGAAAGAAACATCGTGCTCTCGTTGAGTTTGATGCGTAGTGAAGGTTGCCCTGAGAGGTGGCTGCTGATGAAGCAAGGCATCGCACTCATGGAGGAGGCGATTCGATCCCCTCCGTGTCATATTTTTACTCCTTAAATACGATTATAATTGCTAGCGTTTATGAGCTAATTCGTTGTTGGACCAGTTAACCCTAACGCCTACACCGCACATTGACGTTCGCTTAGGACAGGGGCGATACTGTACGGTAGCAGGATAGTCAATTAGTGGAAAACAAACCTCGATAAAGCATATTATGCTTAATTGAGGTTTATTATTCCACCAATAACTCGATTAAGCATAATATGCTTAATCGAGGTTTGTTATTGCACTAAAAAAATATTGCTTGGAATCTTCGCGCTCGGGTCCGAGCCAAATGAGACTAATACTGAAGCAATTGCTGTTAAGACGCGCCAATACTAAATTATTTATGGAAAACACGTCTTGATGATCATTTTGTGGCTCTTGCACTAGTTTTCACCCCATTTTAAAGATCAAGTTTGGCCATTTTGTTACATGTATTTGAAGTACAGATACCGCTGAGTAACTGAAAGGGGTGGTACATCCAACCTCTGAAAGGTTATAACAAATACGCAGGAAATAAATTATTGCAGTCAAACTGTCGACATCGGCGAGGAATTATCTTATCTGAGTGGACATCCACTCAGATTTTTCCCAGACCTACCACTCAGATTATTAATAGTGTTAGTGACAGGCGCAAATTTGACAATAATCGTTGCATTCTTTCTCGCAGCACCATCTCGAGCAAGACGGCGTCGTCGCCAAAAAATGGGAAGGCCTAAAACGAGGTTTACACGCGTATGCCCTTTGTGCTGCGCTTATTGTCATGACCTACCCCGTAAGTAGGCGTTCCCGAATCTGATGTGCTAAATTGGCACGTCGTCTGGTACAATACAAAGCGATTTGGCAGCGGCCAAGTCGGAGGCTTCTAACACAAAAGGAACAAAGCCCTAAGAAGGCGGCTTCTTTAGTGTAGACTTATCCATTAGGCGAGGCGCAACGAATACTACGATCTTCTTGCTGTTATGCCGAGAGAATTAGGATTTGGAGAAAGAATGCAAAGATAATCAAACGGTATTGTCAAATTTGCGTCTGTCACTAACACGGTAGGTCTCTGAGAAAAGTCTGAGTGGATGTCCACTCAGATAAGATAATTCCTCGACATCGGCGGAAAGATGTAACCAGCAAAATGATGTGACCAGTGTCTAATTTTAGTATATTTTTCAAAAATCTCTGACTTGATTAAAGCTGGCAAATATTCGACCAATCAGGGCTACAAGCTAATCGGTAACACCTGAGCCGGTATATGCTCGACTCCACCGGATATCACATCATGGACACTGGCCATGTCATCGTCTTGTGCGTCGATCACGTTAAGAATACTTGCCTATCTAGCATCCCCTGTACATCGATACTAGTTGTACATCCGAAGTAGGGCCCAGCTTTATCAAACTCCTACCTCTTCCACTGTCGCAAAGTGACGTGGTGGACGCAAATATAGCTGTCTGATCCATATTAAAGACTCTTGTGCGAGGATCAACATTTGGGTTTAAAGTCACCACACTTTCAGTAATCACCCGACGGACTTCATCACAAAACTCCGCCTTCGCCAGGAACATAGACTCGCGTGTGGTGCGGCCCCGGGTTGTAATACGACGTAGGGTTTATCTATTACGCTTCATAAAACTAAATCAAAAGTAACTTGTTAGACGAATAAATATAATCTTGTAGATCTTGTAGATTTACTGTCGGTACTTACCGAGCACACCAGCACATTGCAGCATCCACTGTCTTCTCTCTGAAAAATGTAGGCATAAGCTCTTGAGCCATAAACACAACCATGGGGCGCGTCACGACGAAACGTTGACGCCGAAAATATTTTACTTGAAGAAGCAGAATGTCTTCGTGGTGCAGTGATAAAGGTCGTCTTCCGCTTCCTCCAAGCGTTAAGGCACCAGGTACCTCTGTTTCGCGTAGCTTGTCAATTTTCTCGACCCAGGATAGAACTGTGGCGTTGTTAAGGTTGTGGCTGCTGGAAAAATCATGCAGCGATATCCCTGTTGCGCGCTTGAGGTAGGCTTCGGCGATCGTACGCCTAAAGTGGTTGTTTTGTCTGAGTTGAGTGTGAATGACGATCTAGAAATGGCGATCGGTTGTGGTGATTGGCCCATAGCCAAACTATTGTGTAGCCAATGAAAGTACGATTAAGGTCGGAAAGATCTGACCACTCTCTAATTTTGGCTTTTCGTCACGCTACGGGTTTGACTTGCACATCCTCGGATAAACGGTTACATCTTTCCGCCGATGTCGGTAGGAGGTCGTTTTGCTAACTACGGCGTGCAGGAGGACAGTTCTCTTGTCATCGAAGACGACTCCAGACGAAAAGCAGTTTGCGATGATTTTCTGCGTAACATCGTTCCACGATCCATCGCTCCGCCTCATTCCTTGCAACTGGTCTACAAAGTATATCCTCTTTCCTTCTGGTACTGTTTCTGGCATTGTATCGTCGATTGTACGGTAACTCCAGGTGTTTCTCGC
Organism: Phytophthora brassicae; assembly: GCA_024679045.1. Taxonomy (NCBI): domain Eukaryota; phylum Oomycota; class Peronosporomycetes; order Peronosporales; family Peronosporaceae; genus Phytophthora; species Phytophthora brassicae. The sequence continues at coordinate 21,324 of JAIKVB010000260.1, read as the reverse complement.
GATAGCTCCTCTTCACTGTGGCAATAATTTCCAGCATCTATTGGCTGCAAGTACGACGTCGTGTTCGGGGGCAGTTTTTGCACGGTGATGTTCGTGAGCTCACCGAGGTAAAATGCTGGAGGACTGAGTTTGGCGCGAATATTCTAATTCAAGAGTTTACTGACATGTGTGGTCCACATATGCGGTACTAGGGCCATCTTCGTTTTATAAGTGATACGTCTGATCTTAGCGATTTGGGAAGGGTATTAGCTGTATGTGCATTTCAGTTTGTCAGCGGTATCTGTATCAAATATAGCAGATAGGGATACCAAGGAATTGTACTAGTATACATTTGACGGGAAACCGAGTCGGAGGACACTATCCGTATCATATATAGCAGAATATCTAAGGGAGGAATCATTTAGGACAGGATGATCTGTATTTGGTTGCTAAGGACCTCTTCGGGTTTGCTGTACCGCTTGAACGAATGTCTGTAGCAGTCCGAAATAACTTAAAAAGGCAGCCGTGTGTTTAAACTTATCTAATGAAATGAACGTTCAAACAGTGTGAACGTTCAATTCATAAAATATGATACTGTTGAGTTGAGGTTGTTGTGTGTTTTAGGTAAATGCCGAAGTGAATAGATTAACGTTACTCAAACTACTCTTTGTTGTCCTCCTAGCAGGCGTTATTAGTCTAAGTGTCCACCATTGATAACCTTCCAGCCAATGGGATGACAGTATCTGCGGCTCCAAATGAACCGCTCCTGCGGTTCGTCGTCACATGTGAACCGTGCAGAGCCGTGCTCTTTAACACTTCGCTTACCATTATTGCTTGGTGATCTTGCTCTTGATTCCACTTGCGTCAAGCAAGAACTCAAACGTATTGGTCCAGTCACTTCGTCAGCATGTCCGCTAGTTGATTCTACGTATCCATATTGTGGACCTTGAGCGTTCCACGTTCCACGTTCTTGCCAATGAAATGATGGCGAATATTCACGTGCTTCGTCTGAGCGTGATATCCAGGGTTACTTGCCAATGCAATTGCGCCTTGGTTGTCTTCCCCGACAAGCGTTGCTCCCACTTGCTCGTGACTCATGTCCTTCGGCATGGCTATTACCCAAAGCCCCTCTTGCGTACAAAGCCTTAGAGTCATGTACTAGGCTTCCGCAAAACTGAAAGCGACCGTCTCTGGTATTTGGACTTAAACACTACTGGAGCGTTCCCAAACATCATCATGACTCCAGATACGGAACATCGGTCATCCGTGTTACTACCCCAGTCGGCTTCCGTGGCAGTAACCGTTTCGGAATCCCCGTTTGTACACAATATCGTGCTCACGGGTCGTCTTCAGGTATGGGAGGACACGAATAGCCGCCTTCCAGTGCTACGCTCCAGGATTCTCGAAAAAGCGTGATAGCAGCGTTACCACATACGCGATGTGCGGCGCGTACAAGTGGTGATGTACACCAGATTAAAGAACGGTACGGTCGTGACCTCATTTCAACCCGTCCTCCTCAATTGCTTCTTTGTATAACGTACAAATCCAGTTTAGTGCGCGGTTTTGGATGATGTCGGAAAATGGTCATCGCGCTGGAGCAAGCCATTATCTGCAGCGATAGCTTGCTGGAACTAGTAGATATTAGACTAACGATGTAATAGGAAGAACAAAATGTTCTGAAAGCGACCGTTGGCCGTAGATACAACTCGAAGAGTTCTCTGGTGGCAAGCACTTTCTTTGAGTGATCGCTTTAGTGCACGCTAACGTTTATACTTGGTTCCAGTATTAACATGTGGGCATGTGCTAAAATGATGGCTCCAATGATTTTTAACTTTTTCCTCGGTGGATTTGTGAATCAGAAGGCATTTTGGTACCGTTGATCCTATTTGGATCAGTTTCTATCACGTATTCTGGATCTTTTCAATTCTGTTTCTTCCATAGTAAACTCATCGTGCACCATATTGATTACATGATATTCAGCCAATAAATGGACGCTAAAATATATTTAAAGAATTTGATTGGCCAATCTATTCAATCGTGCACTAAAGTGATGCCGTGCACTCAAATGGATTTTTACGTTACATGCATGATATACAACATAGATACTGAAGCTCATGTTGTACATGACATCTTTAGACCTCAATACGTTCCCAGAAGATGTCGAATATCCTAGACTGTACAAAGGGAAGTACGGGTCTACGGACGAGGTGATGGAGCGAGCAGACTTGCCATTGGACTTGCTGTTTTTCTTTATGCCGAGAAGCCTGTGGATAAAGATCGCGATGAAAGCAATCGCTACTAAGATCAACACTTGAACGATCGAATAGACCGCATTGCCACAAACGGAGAGAGCAACACAAACCAGTCACAACGAGAGGAGGTTTGGAGAGTGAGATGAAACAGCACACGCCAATCAAAAGGGTTCGAGATAGTGAGGGTCATTGGCTTGCTGCCAGCCCGTATGTTGAGCCCGCAGACACGCCGTCTCGCGGATTATTTGTCTACTACACCGGTTGGAGCCGTCCCTGCTGGCACATTTGGCCGGTACATGTCCAAAGGACGTTTCGGGAGGATCATGCAGACCTTACCCTTTTTGAACAACGCAGATCCGAAGGCCGCGACGAACAGAGCCGGGAAGTGAGACCTATAGTGGAGACGATGCAGCATATATTCCTCGCAGGATACGACGTGCCGCCTGTTCTCGCATTTGATGAGGCCGTCATTCCACCCCGAAGCCGTCACAACGTGACCAGGCAATACCTCACGGATAAGCCCCATAAGTGGGGTACGAAGCTCTTTATGACCTGATGTGCGGATACGGCCTACTGCCTCCGGTACGTCGAGATCCGTTGTCTGGGTTTGAAACTTTTCGTGGCTTTATCACAAGTCCGCGGAGAATTGTTTTTGGCAAAGTGGGACATGTTGTATATAACCCGTGCTGACATTTTGTGTTGTTGTATTTGACTACATGCACAGGTTGGAGGTTTACTGCGGAACGAATCAGCACGAAAGTAAGCTGGACGGTCAGTCACCAACCAAATTCTCCTCCGATCCAAATTCTGGTCCTGCTACCACTGTGCGTAACCTGCACGAGGTCCTCCCCGCTCCAACAGACGGAGTGTTCGGCGTGGTCGTAACCGACCGCTTTTACACGTCCGTGCAGCTAGAGAGAGGGGTAGAGGTTCAGACTATTTACATTCTTATTACGTGCAAGATCTCTGGAATGTCCTTAGCCAGGATGTGAGCGCCGGTGTACCCGGTGGCTGATCGTGACTGTCCTTGAATAGAGGGGGCCCTTTTGGTTCCTGTTCCAGCAGTTGAATACAGGCATTTATCATCGCCCCTCGGACGACTGTTTCGACCCGACGTCGGTCTCGCTTGGCCATGGCTCGTAATTGACGTACACTGGCGGTCCAGAACTGCTGAGTACTACCGATGACCGATGGTGTCGCTCCCCTGTACACGACCGCAATCCGTTCCGTCAATATCCAGGTTTGGCATATAGTCGCCAGGATGTGCCATGGTATTTTCCACTCGTTTGTTGCCAATTCTGTATCGTCTTGAAAGCGGTCTTCAAGAAGCCGCTGTCGATGCTGCGGTATGACTGCAATGCGCCGTCTCGCGCATGCATGCATGAATTGACCAGTCCTCTGAGCCGATCTGCGTTCGCCGGACCAATAGCTGATAAGTTGAGTACAAAGCGCTTGAGCTAATGGGCATTCCAAGAATAAGTGTTGAACTGTTTCTGCAGTGCCTTGACAAGCTACTGTCATTCGACAGCTGATGTCGGCTGGGCGTGCCGCGTAGTGGAGGTTTAGCTGTCTGGTCGTCATACGATACCCCGTCCAAACTTGATACGGCGTGAGCCCGTGACTGTGATCTCAGATTTGCTTCGGGGTCTGCTGTAGTGCTGCCTGCTGCCATTGCTTCTCGTTGCTTTGGTCTCGAGTCTGTCGACTGCTAGGTGTAGCGGTTTCTCGAGGACATTTCTGCTGCGTGGAACGCCTGCCGTCCGAGGGCCTGATTGATCCGGTGGTTACCTATGGTGTCCAGTACACTCCACGGGAATTGGTGGAGCTGTGGATGTGCTTCAAATACGACACCTTTTTCGACGAGTCTCTTCGCTCTCGATCTTGGTCTGGAACGCTCACCAGCTCCGGTGGTGGCCTTTGGAACTTCCAGTGGAGTCCGTCATCTGCTCGAGCCAACAGAACATGCTGATGCTCACCTTCTGTGACTTGACTCGATCTGCCTGTTATGAGGCCGTGGCCTGTCCATTCCCATGTGTACGTCATCGAGAATGTCGGTGCTTGACGAAGCACCAGTGGTGAGGGGGTGTTGTACGTCTGTCCGATTTCAAGCGGTGGGGAGGCGAGGAGAATTGCTGTCGCCCACCATTGCAACTTCCGCTCCGAGTGTCTGATCGGCGAACTATCCATGTCCGGGAAGACGAAGGTGAGTTCGGCGGCGCCTGTCCTATGTATACTTAATTCCGCTATCGTACATGGTGCGATAAGATTGAACTCCCTGCCCTCAAGCATTTGTCCCGCGCTGTCTCGGATCCACGGATTGGCATCCCAGCGAAAGGTAGCCCAAAAACTATAAATCACTTTCTCTGCTTGACCCTGCTCAAGCACCTTATCCGGGAAAGATTGATGATAGGAAAGCACCCATTCCGTTTCCTCCCACCAGCTGGCTGCACTGACGGTCAGGTCCCGAAAGTGAGAGTCCATCCGTTGCTGCACTGCCGTGACCTGCTCTTCAGTAGGGCGGATCCATTCACCTAATCCTGCTGAAGTTGCTGTCCAGGTGATTGCCTTTTGCGCCCTCGCTTCTGCGCCTGACATGGTGTGAGTCGATGTCCGGCTACTTCGTCGATATCCCGGTATGCCCAATATCGCCAAGCATCCAAATACTTGTCCGGGCGTCGGCTCAGCCAGATAAGCGCGTGTTTAAGTCGCTGAGTTTTGATCGCGACTGACACTGCTGCGAGTCCTATCCCCCCTGCATTTCTCGGAGTAACTAATAAGCCTGAATTGACCTTATGTTTACTCCGCGTTGTCTTCGTTGCATGTACCCATAAGAAATTCTTGTAGAGATTATGCAGTTCTCTTTCCGCCCATGGAGGCAAGTCGAATACGTTGCAGTGAATAATATCGACGGTAAGACGATGGTGTTGAGGATGAGTATGCGATTCTCAACAGTTGTGGCAACTTTAGTCGCCGTAAGCAGCCGTCGTTGGATTTTTTTAATGCGTAGGGCCCAATTTTATTGGTTAGTGACCCGGTCCCCACTTCGAACCCGATATACCGCATCGTGTCTGTCGTTTGGACAACCGCAATCCCCTTGTACGTCATCAGATAAATCACTCGGTTCAGGAAAACCGAGTGCCCCGCAAGTGTTCGAAATCGTTTGACAATTTCTAAGGTCCTCGCGACTTGGTACGCGTGTTCAAGAAACACAGTGGAATCATCGACGAATGCTGAGAACAAATGCCTATCGTCCGCTGTCCCCGGGATGTGAATCCCCTGCAGGGTTGGATCTTGTTTGAGCGCTAGGCCTAATATTTCTACGACGAGTAAAAATAGCAATGACGCCAGGGGGCAGCCTTGACGAATACCGGATCGGACCGATGTCGGCTCCGAAAGTTCTCCATTGACAAGAAAACTGGCTTGAGTGTTAGTGTGCATTCGCCTCACCAGATCCACAAAGTCGTCATCAAAACCAAATTGTCTCAACGTTTCGTATAGGAAGTCCCTATCCACTGTGTCATAGGCTTTTCGAAAGTCAAGTAATAAGATACATCGGCTTTTGTCGACCGGTTTATCCGGGTCTGAAATCGCAGTTAATAACTGCGCCATCATCATCATTAAAGTATTTTGTATGCGACGTCCATGCACAAACCCCTGCTAGGAGTCATTTATGATGCGCGGTAATATCATCTGGACGCGCGCGGCTAGTACCTTGTCAAATATTTTGTAGCTCGTCTGTAATAACGAGATAGGTCGATAATCCATGATGTCATCGGAGTCGCCTTTTTTCGTAACGGTATTATTAACGCTTCTAGGCGACTAAAGTTGCCACAACTGTTGAGAATCGCATACTCATCCTCAACACCATCGTCTTACCGTCGATATTATTCACTGCAACGTATTCGACTTGCCTCCATGGGCGGAAAGAGAATTGCATAAAAGTTGATTGCAAACCCGAACGAGTGCAGGCACCATGAGCGCTGCAGTATCCTTATAGAAACGTTATTTAGCCCATCTTGTCCATCTGCTTTATACCGACTTAACTGGATCACTGGCGTTAGAACCTCTGCCTCCGTGATCTGTCGTAATATATTTTCATTGTCCGCTGACGTGACTTTCTGAGCTGGTGGGATTGTGGCGAACTTTTGAAATTCCGACTTCAACTCTGTATCTGTAATTAGTCTGTGGCTTTTCCCTAGGATTGTCGCTCATTCCGAAGCAAACTTGTCGGCAGTGGACATCGTCCGGTTAAATGGTCCCCCGTGCCGGGCTCGAATCCGGGTCACCCGCTGGTCTCTTTCCCAGTTTGACACACGTTTGTACGACCATCGTAATTTCGCTGTCGAACGGTCTAAACGCTCGCCAATTCGGGCCATTTGGGTCGCTCGGACGTCCTCAATATTTGCCGCTATCCACTGATGTCGCGTTAAGAGTTGTTTCCTTTCTTTTGCGCTCACTTTAGTCCGAAAACGTTTCCGCCGCTGTTGTTCTCGTCGATTGACCCTCTTGATGCAATTTCCACACTCAATAACGTCCGTATCCCACGTCGCTGTTGATGTTTCCTTTCCAATACCCATATTGTCCATTTCGCTCATCATTTCGTCCAATACCCGATCCGGTGTGTTTGTCCGTATCGGGTATGTGATCTTCCGCTGACCTCGTGAGACTGGCTCAGGATTTGGTTCTCAGATGTAGAGTTACCGCTTGATGATGCGAGAATTGCCTTGGCGTCGTGACCGATACCCATAATACCCGTGGCATCCACTCCTCTGGTACATAAAACCTGTCTATCCGACTAGCCGTCGCAGAGGTCCAAAACGTGTAATGATCTACTGAATCATCCGCTGTTTCGTCATCCGCGTGATCTCGCAGCAGCCCGGCATCTGTCAATTGATGCACGCGAAGTATGCGTCCAAGCGCCGGGCTCTCTGGCCTGCTGGCCGACCGTTCACCAAGGCGGTCAAGTTGCGGACTCTGTACGCTATTGAAATCTCACAGAAGTACGTTATTGTTCTGAGGATCAATCCAACGGTTGAGCCCTTCGAAAAATAATTCCCGATCGCTGCGTAAATTTGGAGCGTATATGTTGATTACGTACATGTCATCTATCCTCATAGCCATCGTCCGAACGTTCCATTCGTCGTCAGACACCCGCACCGATCGTGCCGCCGCTGCTGGTGTGAGCAATATCGCCACTCCTGCCGACACCCCCGACCCCGTGCTCCAATGAGATAAACGAACCGAATCCACATTCAATCGTAAGCCCGACAATCCTCTCCACATCTCCTCTAATTCGTCTGTTTCGGCCTGAGTCTCTACATGTGTCTCCTGGAGACACCATGCGAGTGGTCGTTCCGTAACTGGGGTTCGTCTCCACGCTTCTAACCAGCCCAATTTTGTCTCCGTTTTGAAGCCCGGACGTTTTGTGTCACAAGGCGCTGGGTTCCGTGATGATTCGGTGTGGGATCAGATTCGGTATGAATCGAATCCTGTAATACCTACAGACGCCCATAGTCATCTGCCATGGAGATGTCATATCGGTACAGGTGATTCACATGAGTTGCCCTTAGTTCTGTAGGAGGAGTTGATCCCCAGCTGGCTGTAAACCCGTGGGAAAGAATCGTGTTATCGGTACCCACGCCGCATGACAAATTCGTCATAGTAGATGGTTTTTTACCCCGTGCTGGTGCGTAATAGTTGAAAATGAGCCCTTAGTTTCGCCGCCGCCGATGCTGTTGTGGGACGACCTCCGGATAAGGCTGCAATTTCATGGTCAAAAAGCTTAGAACATATAATGTGCTGACTCACTTGATTTCTCCTTTTCGGGTCACAGAATTTCAGAAGTTCATCACCCCCATACTTCAAGTCTCGAAGTTTTCTCCAGTCATCCGTATTATCGACCAACGGCGCTAGTTGAGTTGCTCGGCTTCTATGTTTTGCGTTGGTAATCCACTTATCGAGCCATTCGTGCGTTGATTTATCTGCAACCCGTTGCTGATATCTCTCCAACCCGTCCGTTAGACACTCACACCTGCAGACCTCACCCATTGTACAAACCCCGACTTATCCAGAATTTGTAGGAGCTCTCCCGGGAATGGAAACCTTTTGACATGCCACAAAAGGTGGTCCGGCGCTTGTCTGGCTACCTGTAGCCATTCTGCCGTCGTACTGGTGAATGTGGGGAAGTGCGTCTGATCAGGATATGGCCACTCCTCTTCCAGAGCTGCCCACGCTTCTGCCCAGTCGTCACTATCCATCTCCTCATCCTCTCCGTCATACGTTAGTCGTTTTATGACGTCATCACGCTTGCCCTTCTTTAATATTGCGGCATTGTGTATGTTTCCACTATCGAGCCTGCCGATATTCTCTCATCCGGTGTGGCCACATGACCCCGCTTTTTGGCCCTTGGGTGACCTTTCACGTTCGACGATGGAGGAGTAGTTGGGGGTGCGGGTGGTGCTTGGGTCACGTACTCGTCATGCGTACGTGATATACGACTGGATCGTAAGGACAGTACCTGCCGTTGCAGCCCTGGGCTGGGGCTCTCTTGGGACGGGTTACTCAGCTGGGTGAGACGCCTTCATCTTCGTAGCTTTGGTGGCGGCCACGTCTCTCGTCGATATATGTGTCTATTTGGTATTACAATATTAATTTAAACATTTATCTGCTATATATTGTTAATGAAGTAGGAAAGCTCTTACCTCGGAAGTGACGGAGCCTCCGCGCTTCTTGTAGACCTGCCAGAGCATCTCCACCGTGGTTTTAGGGTCCTTAGACACATTCTGCGCGTTCATCCTACCGCTCCGGGTTGTCCCTTCCTCTCCAGAAGGAAGTATTTGTACGCACTCACAATCATATCCCGCTGGGCATCGCTGAGCTTCTTGCCTCTCGCCATTTTCTAAGTCGCAAATGAAGCCCAGCGATCCCCATTCAGAACGTTTGGATTCACGGTTGCATTGCGGGTAGTTGCAGTTTCACCCGGCTAATATTAGTGTGGTGGCGACCGAAAGTGTGCGGCTGTTACAATTTCCTGGTACAAACTATTATGGCCAGTACAATCGCTCGCTATGAAATTCGGTAATGCTGCACACGCTTGACATGCAGTCTGATGATGACCCAAGTCCCTAAAGTCGAGACGTCCTGTGATTGACATCGCGCACGTGTCTTATATTCCCCTGTTGTGACTTCTGCTTAAAATTGCTTAAATTATGTTGCAGCCTCTCAAAAGCGCAATAGGGCGACGAGGTTATACGACTTTTGGTCTGTAAAGTAGAGCAAAACATTGAGAGTGAGTAAAGTGGTTGGATGTATCTTAGGGCGTCCCCACCAGTAAAGCTTTTTCTATACCAAATTTGGTTTTATATCCATGTGTTTTTATAGCATTGGAATCGGCAAAACGATTTTGCACACTGGTACAGCCATTGCTAAAACCATGGATGCACTTGAAGCTGCTAAGTGGGTAACATAGACACTGGAAGAAGGTAACAAGGATGAAGAAATCTTCATGGCACTGATCGAGACTAAGCATGCAGGTATCGCGAGCTCGTCAACCTGGGGGTTCTCGACCCGGAAAGCACCGAACAAGTTGTGTGACGCAGCAGCTCGTCACTTGAGACTCCTTCGTCAATACTTTGGACCAAGTTCAGTCTACAATGCGGATGATTTTCGCACTCGATTTCGTATGACGCAGAGATTGTTTACCCGTGTTCACAAGGCTGTTGTCGAGGATGATCCGTATTTCGAGCAGCGGCCTGATGCAACGGGAAAAATGGGGATTTCGAGTCTCCTCCAGGTTACCACAGCATTACGACAACTTGCGTATGCGTCTACAGCCGACGCGGTGGATGAAAACCTTGAGTTGTCAGATACCACTGCGCTATATTACCTCAAACACTTTTGCGAGTCTGTAATCAATTGTTTCGGAGGGAATTACCTGCGTGCCTACGCAAACTATCTTAGAACAAAATTCTCAACGCGGCTTCGTAGGAATGATAGGATCCGCGGATTGTGTGCATTGGGTGTGGCGCAATTGTCCTACAGCTTTTGCCGGTCAGCACAACGGAAATGAGGGGAAAAACAAGGAAGGTTTTAGAGGATATAGCTGACTATAACTTACGAATCTGGCACTGCAACTTTGGCTCGCCTGGCTCGCTGAATGATATTAATGTGCTTGATCAGTCGCCTCTACTCGATGACATGCTGCAGGGTAAAGGTCCACGCGTTGAATTCAGTTTGGCTGGTAAGTAAAATTTAACTACTGCGTTTTTAAAGAAATAATGATACTAACTAGACAATTTAAATATACAGGAAAAGAAATACTATACACATACCTGTTGGTGGATGGCATTTATCCAGACTGGCCGGTGTTTGTGAAACCAATGGAGAATGCACACGGAAATAAGGAAAAGTACTTTGCGCAGCGACAAGAAGCTTGTCGCAAGGACGTGGAGCGTTGTTTTAGCGTTCTTCAAGCCCGTTGGGGGATAATAGATTCTCCCTGTCGTTTGTGGAAAGCAAATGCAATGAGTATTGTGATGCATGCATACATCATCTTACATAACATGATTATCGAGGATGAGGCGAATGACCCAAACTACTCAGGTAATAATTACCTTTTCAGACAAGAGGCACAACCCGCTGGTATACCAATCATTCAAGTACATCGACCAAATCACCCACCTAGGCTCAATTATGTTGCTGATCTCATCTCAAACTCCCATCGTCTTCACAGCTCCCGTCTTTACTTCTGTCTGCGAAGTGACTTAATGGATCATCTCTGGAGATATTATGGTCACGATTAGTTCCCTTGGCATTTTAAGTCTCCGCGATTGCATACATCTCCTCGACGTCGTACATATTCATGCACGTGTTTGTATCCACGAAAGTGTACGACTCCACGAATTCGAACTCAGCGACTACGGACATCTATACAAGCATATTCAATTTCGTGTTAGACGCCTAAAAGACGAAACATGTATTAATATTAGCTTGAGGTTATATAATTATGATCAAATACGTCTCCATGGGTACGTACGTCACTACTTCATTGTACTGTCGTGGAGATAAACGAAATTGTGTACCCGTACGATATGGTAGAGACGTACAAATTACTATTCACTGTACTCGTAGAGCCAACTAGCATCGGAGAAACGTGAATGGATGAACGATTAAATTTGCAAGTAGATCACTGTTTGTCTATAGAAATATTTGATCCACGATATCCGAAGCATTCGAGACATCCCTGTCGACAGTTGATGTTAGATTTGACAAAGATTCTAATTCTATCGGTGTACTGCGTTCACTGTCGGCTGCGGCACTTTGTGTTGTGATAGTGACTGCACCAAGTGAAGCTACTTGGTTTCAGCGTCGCGCGAGAACCAACTTCCTCTTCAACGAAATATACTCAGCCCTCTCCGCATCTCCTGGTACAGGCGTCATACTGAACAGATTATGTTCAACTTGATCCTGAGCTACTTTTACGCGCTCCTCTGCGTTGTGCGCCATGCATTCAGTGGCTTGAATTTGGCGTCCATATAGAGCGAGGTTGGTGCGCTCTAACTTTGCCCTCTTCTGACCCGTAGGTCGTTTTCAGCTTCCTCGTTCGAGTTTACTCATTCGACAGTAGCTTGGACGCCATCGACGACACCTGCTTCATAATTTCGATTGGTATCACAATATTCCCTTTGGGAATGATTAGTCTGCGAAGAGGACTTTTGTTTGGTTGCAGACCGCCAGGCTCCCCACTTGTCGGATTCCTTTAAAATCTGCCAGCACTGCAAGAACTTGAACCGTCTCCCTTTCATCTCTAACTCGTACAGCTCAATTGCTTGGTGCTCCTGTGAACTGCCACTCACATCTAGGGCAAGTATCTTGTTGTGACAGCCCACAATTTCTGTACAGCGTGGGAAATGGTTTGAAACCGTGATTTGAGTGAGGTTTGAGTACGTTCAGCGACAAAATGACCCCCGATTTCGGCGCTAAACACACGCATCACACTCGTGTAAAACTCGTTGCTGCATTGGTTGATGCCTATTGCTCCGTTCCCACTAACAGCTAGCCATGCATTGCACAGGACCTTGTATTCTTATGTGCTGTAGCAGGCCCCACGTTGACCGCTCATCTTGAATTGTCGACGAATTTGGCCCTGATTTGGCAGTGCTATACCGATTGCTATATTTGGTTTTACCAATGGCTTTTATGGCGGCAATGCTAAATTTTCTTAGCATTTGGCATCACCGGTGGTTCCACAAAAAGCTATATGGATGCCAAATTTGGCCGAAGTACGTCCTGCAACGTTATGGATCGCAGCTTTTTTGTGCATAACATCGCCTGCGACATTAAGCGACGTTAACTTTAGAAAGCGCGTGAAATGGTGTCTCGGAACGCGGTCTAAAAAATGCCTGAGGTTTAAGATCCGTGTGCGGAGCACGCGGGTTTAAACCCAGGACCAGCCATTGTCACAACTACACCAACGTAGGGTTGTTTTTCTTTGTCAGGGTTTGCATGGGGTGAGTCAGGGTGATATGCTTGATGTTGACTCCTCCAACTTCTGAGGATTTAGTCCTCATGACACCCGTCATCAGTATTTTAAGTTGATTACCTTTATTTTTCTCGCTTATGTACGAAATATTCGAGTTAACGTCGTTTTCAGGCCCATAACGTTGCTTCGTGTTTTGTAATAACGTTGCAGGAACGTCATCCAATTTGGCATTTGGCACGCGTTTGGCTCTACCGGTGGGGGTGCCCTTAGTGCTCAAACCTATACTAAGAGCTAGCAATCATGCAGAAGAAATAGATCTCGTTCTTCGTGCCCGTGTTAAGCATCAACTAGACTTGTTAGAATGCCATATACCGTATAATCAAGACTGACACTCGACGACGCCAAATATCCTTGGTGGTCGATACTTAATTCCTTTGTCAAGTGTCGACGCCACCAGCTAGTTCGAAATAAAGTCTGTTGCGATGCGACATCGCATCTAGGAGAGGTACTGTTATTTTTTCAGTAAGTAGGAAAAGCTTATGATAGATCAGCGAAGACACACAGCGCTTCACGAAGAAGAGAGTTAACACGATGATTCAGCGAAAAAGAAGATTCATGTCACAATACAAAAGCGGAATCGGAGAGCTAAAAGGCACTGGAACAAAAGCGATAACGGAGAACGGGTTCACAGCACAATTACCAGTCGATGCCCTAAAAGTTGACACGTGCACCACCAATGCCTGAATGCAAACGAAAGCTAAATCCTCGACGACAGTCGTTGTGCAAAACAAATGGAAGCAAATTGTCGACCTGAGATCACACATATTCAGATTACTCCCCCACAAGCAGGAATTTTATTTCTGATGGTTCAAAGCACTGAGAAGTATTTGGGTCTCGGTGTTGGCGTGGGAGGCTTTTGAATTGATTTGAAGTTGCTGGGTAGGTGCTAAAAAGTCGTAAATGTCAAGCGAGCTTAAGGCCTTCGGTACTGGAAGCCTTTTCTGAAAGATCAAGTCGCCCGCGTGTATCATGGGTTTGATGGTACGCGCGATGTTATATACGAAGACCTGACCGCACATCTGACGAAAGAGATCGGATGCCGTCCAAGCTAGTGTGAGCTGGAGAGACGACTCGATGTAGTCAGGTCCAGTGACACACAGAACGGATACGTCACGTATTTGAAGTGTAAGGGGCGACTTATGCAAGGCGACCGTTCACATCCGTTTCGAGTCTGTGCGCAACAATTCGTCGACCAATGCTGGTGTCAAATCCTGTGGACAAGACGACGAATCCAACACTAACAACAAGGTGGGGCTTAACAAGATCGCCAATCTCCTGATTCGTTACAGGAGGTGTCGTTACGCCGGCGAGCTAAAGAATAGAAGCCATCTCACTAACAACAATATCACGACTCGACTGGAGGCAATGAGCAAAGCAAACAGGGTACGTACTGGTTGCAGGATACAGCAGCACAAATCAGCTAACTCGACACAGCGTTAAAATACGCCGTTATGTGTGAGTGCGCAACGACGAAATTCCATCGGTCGTATTGTTGCGCAAAAGTGCTCAACATGCATAGTCTAGAACGAAGCTTTATTGACGAAGTTAGGTCACGGCATCACCGGCACCTCCCGCAGGGGCCATTGCAGTGTAACCAATAACTGAGAGCACAGGAATACGACGCATTAAACGCATCGAGAGCTGGCGATCCTTCACAGTAGCCTCCAACTTGCTGCTGTTGTTGTGCAATCACGGATCATAGACGTGAAGGGCAGCTTATACCTCTTCGCGAGCGCGTTATAGCCATGAGCGGCCATATTACGCTTTTTTCGCCGATGGTCGTACGCTTGAAGTCGAGCTGCAGTAGGTTCGTTTTGTGTAGGCGGCATTTTCTTCAGCGCGAAGCATTACTATCGAGCCTGCACCTTGTATAAAGCAGACGCTGTCTATTTATGGTGACTGTGAGCCAACATTTTGCAGCATATGCTCAAGTATGCGCTCTATTAGGGGGTCAGAATTGAATAACACCCCACGGAAATCACATGTCATTTTACCCCAAAATAGCATGTCATTTCGAGAAAAGAAATATCACCCAACTCTGAAGGTGGGTGATAACACCAAAATACCATATGCCATTTGGTATTTCGATCAACATTGGCCTCAACAGCACACGGCAGTGCCAAATTTTCTTCGCTGTCGTCCTCGCATCTGCCCTCCCTACCAGACTGTTTCTGTCTCCGCCTGACTGGGACCAGCAGTAGGAAGAGTGACCCAGCTACTGCCGGCTGCACCTAGACCATCGTGCGAGGACCTGCTATTCCAACGGCCTATAAAGTAAGTTGCCCTTTCGATTTCGAGCATCTCGCGATCAAATATAAGGAACTAAAACTGACTTTGGACACGTATATATGACTGGAAAGCGCAAGACGTCAATCGATAGTTTAAGGTTCACCTATCAGTCCACGACTACAAGGTACTGGTGGATTGGATCGAGGTCAAAGCAAACTTCATGGCTATCTACGATACCGACAAGAAGCCGAGGGTTGGGGGGTCACCCAAGCAGACCAAGAGATCGGCCTTCGTGGGCATGGCCGACTACCTAGACACCAGCACAGATCACCGGGAGCTGCCGCACTTGACAGGTGAACAAATGCAAGACCGCGGCGGGCATACATGAAGAAGTTCAGGAAGACAGTTGACGCTTGTCTGCGTGGGACTGGATATCGATATTCAGAAAGTATTCCCTCGCGAATTCGTGACTTCTATCCTTGTTCAAACTTGCCTCCATGTAACGCTGCAAAAGAACTTGCGCCACGATGTCGTACAATTCTTCCACTGTAGACTCGATTGGGAAGCACTGAATCCAGTCGTCAAAAGGTGAGCCGGCTCCCATGGTCTCATCAAACTCCTCCTCATTGAAACTCCTCCTCAATGATGGCGGGGCGAGGAGGTCTACCACATCGGCGATAAGGTCCTGGCGGTCGCTGGTCTTTGGCATGATAGCGACTGTTTGTCACCATACGAGATAATAATCTACGATTTGCCGCGCAATTCGGATACACGTTTAAAACTTTGAAATGACAGGTCATTTCGCCCGGAAATGACATGCTATTTCGGGGTGAAATGAACAAATAATTTAGGGGCGACCACACTGGAAGTCTCTAACGTCATCTCCTAGGAGCATACATCGGCACCAGCATCCCACACAGAATGGGCGGAAGGTGCAAAGCTGCAGAGTGACACAGAGGCGCACTGCAGGACGGACATAAGAAGTCGTTAGACAAAAAGAGTTAAGTGACATCAATGTACCTCACTGAAAAACGAAACAAAATATCTGACAGCGGGAGGTTTGCTCGTCCGCATCGCTCAAGCCTATCAAATGAGCACTTGGAGGAAAGCATGCTTCTCGGATCGTGGAATAAGGTGTTTG
Organism: Phytophthora brassicae; assembly: GCA_024679045.1. Lineage (NCBI taxonomy): Eukaryota > Oomycota > Peronosporomycetes > Peronosporales > Peronosporaceae > Phytophthora > Phytophthora brassicae. The sequence continues at coordinate 5,183 of JAIKVB010000260.1, read as the reverse complement.
CGGGGTCTACACGAGCTTCACGTTCCGCCTAACTTTAGCAGTTAACCGATAAAGTCCGGCTAACATGCTTCCGTTTTTGTTTAGCTGGTTAACGTTTTACCGAACTCAAGTCTAAGCAGCACTATGCTCGTCGGGTCAGCATCCCTGATAGCGGTATGCGTGTATTTTTATACTACGTTGTATTACAGATCATCCTGTCCTAACTAATAGTTGCCGTTGCTTCAGTTTGATATCAAGTATAGCAGGACTATCAATTAATGAGGTAACAAACGACGATTACGTGATGGCGGGACCCCGGTGTCCCCCATAAAAAAATGGGAATTATTTATTTAATTTTTGGAGGATGCCCTGAGTTGTAGAATTCATTGCTTCAGTGCGACGATCAGGCCATCCTCTAAAGTATCTGTCAGTGAAAAAAGAAGTCGTTGTTCGCAAAGTATTTCTCCACACCGCCGCGGTATCTGGGCTACTATCCTGCAGTGCCAGAAGCAGGGGTTCCGAAAATGTAATTTTTATTGCGGCTACAAAAACGGCATTTTAGGGATAAAAATAATTTATTTTTCCACTTCGCCAGAATATATTTAGCGTTAATTAACTTGCTTTCACTAGACTATTATTATTTCTACCCAATATAATAATTGGGTAGAAATAATAATAGTCTAGTGAAAGCAAGTTAATTAACGCTAAATATATTCTGGCGAAGTGGAAAAATAAATTATTTTTATCGAAAATAATATATTATTTAATACTGGGAGGCTGGAAAGCCTAACCAATCTTTTTGCTGCCCCCCAGGGTTTAATTCGAGAATGTCGCCTGTGTCCATAAAACCAAGTGGGAAATTGTCGGTGATGTAGGTCTGGGACATGCCTACATGACAAAGCTACATGTCGTTTTGGAAGCTACCCGATTCGACTGAATCGTTGGACTATGGATTCGTGGCAAAGCTACATGTTGTTTTGGGAGCTATTTGAAGTTGTAAACGCCAAGGCAAAGTGGGATTGAGGTCCAGCACGCGCCCAACAACAAAACATTCGGTAAACCATTCGACGAGAGCGCATTTTGCACTTCAGTGAGGTGGTGCGGCTCCATGGCGTCTTTGACTCTCATGGTGGCTATCTTTGTAAAACGAACGCTAACTAGGATCCTAAATTCGCGTTAGACTACTTTCCTTGCTGTGGATGTCTTCCAGATACGTCTGATTCTGATTAAAAAAGTATCAATTCTGGATCCTGGGTATAAGCATCAGCGGATTGCGGTGCCTCCAGCTCCTCGCTCGTCAATGACATTCTGTCCAAAAAGCCCTCTCTGAGTTGGTTGTACAACAATTCGCGTTTAGCCATCGTAGACGGAGCATCAGGCAGTTCATCAGCTCGAATCTCATGCGTCTTAGACGTGGCAACCGACAGCTCGATTCGCATACAACAAACGACGTCTCTTTAACCCCAGTGGCTCAATCTGGTAGGACAAACAGAAGGATCAAAAGTAAATGCCCCATCACGACAGGAATTTCACAAAGTAGTGAACATTAGGACCACGATTACACAAAAGTATCCTACATATTTATATAATGGTATTATGTTAGTATCCTTCAACGTCCACAACGACGCACTATAAGTTTTAAAACTGTCACTAGTAACATATATGATTTGTCGTTTGTCCTACCAGCTAGGACAAAATATTAGATAATAGATTATGGGTTTGGCAAGTGTCGCTATTTTTAGGTCGAGGCTCAGCACCTGATATGTTATGTTATAAGTGACACTATAGTTTTCCTGATAAAAAAAAACCATACGATTGATAAGGTAATTTTTGTCCTAGCACTCTGGGCGTAGTGACAAAACTCGTTGTGTACGCCACATGAGAAACGAATTGGGTCCTTTTTCCTAGGACAAATTTCACTGGGGTTAAATTGCGCTTCCTTTTAACCCATTTTTTGCAAACTAATTCAATAAGTTTGCTGCGAATTCTGACCCCACTCCAGAGCTCGCAATCGGGTAACCGTACCCGAATTTTTACCCGACAGTCGTACCTATGGGTGGCTTTCGGCCACCCGAAACCTATTTTAACGAAAAGTCGGCTGGGTACGGCCACCCGAAACCTATTTGAATAGAAGGCCGGCTGGGTACGGCCACCCGAAACCTATTTGAATGAAAGGTCGACCGGGTACGGCCACCCGATAAATTAAATCCGTGATTATTCCATCGATCACGGACAGGAGAGTGTCCGTGATTGTTCCATCGATCACGCACACATAGAGATATTGGATTGGCTGACATATTAAAACCGAGTCAGTAGTTGCGGAAATGTAAACATGGCGATTGGATGCACCAGAGACAACACGGGGCAGTAGGAAAACGGGATCAGCATTTAAACTAATACCAATCTCACTTCGGCATTTGCCTTCCACAACACAAGTCCAGTTTAACAAAAATATTACATGGGTGGGTACGGGTGCTCGAAAATATGACTTGGGTGGGTACGGGTACCCGAAGTCTACAAAGCGAAAATAACGGCTGGGTACGGGTACCCGAAGTCTACGAAAAAAAATGGCGGCTGGGTACGGGTACCCGATAGTTACCTTTTGCGAGCTCTGCCCCACTCCCATATATTTAGAAACGCAGCAAAATTTAGAAATCAACTGTAGACTATCCAGACTAAAGCAGCGCCACTAGTAAAAAATGTTATTTTCGGAACCCATGGCCCAGAAGCGCTGGTATGGGTACCAACGCCCTTGAAGATGGAAGAAGAATGCAACAGATGAAATGAAGACGAAGTTTGGGGCGACCTCGCAAGAGCGCCAGTAAACACAGAAGCACTCAGCCATCCATTCTTCAGTTTTTTTGTTCTCCATTCAATCAGTAGCACAGTTAAGCCCTAATTAAGAAAGTGGATACCGGTTTGTGGTGCGAGTACCGGGGTCCTGATGGGACCCCGGGGTCTCGCCATTACGTTCATATGAGGCCCCGTCAAACAAAAAGATACTAACATGTATTTAATTGCTTTCGAAACGGAGCACACCACGGTGAATTTCAACGTCTTGCAATCCTCTTAAGCCCTTGTGAACCCAGGTTGTCTAACCAGTTTTCTTGTAATGACTGGCTGAAAAAAATATCTCCGGTCACAAAAATTTATCAAAATATTTTGTTTGGTGTTTTATGCGCAAAAAATGCGGTGCATCCGCCTGTTATCTTAAAGCGATGAAATTCGCAATTTTCATGCGTTATTACAGAAGTCTCTCTCAGTAAGCGATGGAAGTGTCTGAAGTGATTCGAGAGGGATGTTGGAGGCCTCCTACAATGTAGGACCTACAATCTATGGATAAACTGGCCGTCTGTGATCAGATAACAGGGTATAAAAACGTATACCTGTATATTACCGTAATTCCCGTTGAACTGACATCATGCGAGTGTTCTCATAGAACAGCATGAGATCGTCAAAAGAAGACGAATTGAGTGGGGAGCGGCCCGGGTGAAATGATTTGTTGCCGCCATGTTGCTTGAGCGTGGCGTTGGACGTGACGGACAGCTTCTCCTTCCACTTTTTGATGCTGGCGTGATCACAATTGTATTTACGTGCCGTGGCCCGTAAGTTGCGAGGTTTTGAATAAGCTTCTGTCACAATAGTTTTTCTCACTCAGTGTGAACTTGATTTTGTTTTTTTTCATTTCGCACCTTCGACATGGTCTTTTTTAAAAGGAAAACTGTGTGACGATCCAAAAATTCAGGCACGTGCATTGATGGCCACCAATCTGTTCGGATTGGACACTTTGATAAAAGTCCCGTTGAGGTGACACCACCAGTTTTTTTCGATACAAAAATAGAGTGGCAAATGAACATCCCACGGTGTCAGTTCAACGGGAATAACGGTATCCGGATAGTATCATTTTGTTTCCTGGTGCCTCATATTATATCACGTGGTTTTCGACCTCTATAAAAAATATTGCTTGGACCCATGATAAATCTTCGCGCTCGGGTCTGAGCCAAATGAGACTAAAACAAAAGGAATCGTTGCCAAGATCTTAGATTATTTATGCAAAACACGTTTTGATGATCGTTTTGTGGCTCTTACACTATATTTCACCCCATTTTAATGGTCTCAAAGGGTTAACCCTTAACCCTTTGAGACCAACTTTGGCCATTTTGGTACTTGAAGTTTCAAATATAGCAGACAGGGATACCAAGGAATTGTATACATTTGACGGGAAATCGAGCCGGAGGACAAAGTGGTGACTTCTTTGTTATTAAATGGGAGAAACGAATACCGGCATTCACTAACAGACTTATCGCTGAGAGGGATTCTGCACTCAAAGCAATTCGATCTCCTCTATTAATAATCTCTTGTCACTGAGCGAAACAATGAGGAAGATAAAGGGCAGTGAAAATAGTCGACTCTATCATTTCAATACCTTAATCTTCATTATAGACTGCTGTACGAATTACCACACCATACCATAAAATCTCCGACCTCCGACTCCCTCCGATCGGGATAAAACCAGAACACAATTGTATAAATTTTGTGTAAGATGTGTTTTAATTATGTAAGTGTTTAGGGGCGTGTTTTAGGGGAGCGACATGAGATTCAAACTATTAAAGGCCGGTTTGTAGGAAGCCCGTAGGCTGGGCTGATTTTTAGGCTCTAAAACGGCCTGTGTGCTGAGAAAACAGCGTTTTTCTAAATATGCAGTTAATCGCATCGGAGACATGTTCCCTTGCGACAGCAAATTGGACAATGAGGCGCCGACCCGAAAATCGGCCTTTTTACAGCAATTTTTACGCGTAATTACCGCTGTGTCTGACTGGCTAGCAGGCAAGGCGTGGGTACAACCCCAAAAGCAAGGTTTTATAAAAACTACTGGCTTACGGCTGCCGCAGAGCTTTGAGGGCGCCATTCCTGCTTTTTTTCACGCCAAACACAAGTGCATACTTGCCCGTTACGGACTGACTTCATTTTGTATGTATACATGTTTGTACGATGTGCGGCTACCACTGCTCTCTATGCTTGGTGTGCTTGCTTGCTTAGAGGTTAACATTGCTGTTCCAAATGGAGGTTAAGCTTTGTGTTCGATGCAGTACTCAAATTACATGTTAGTGTACTCTGTAACGAGGTTAACTTTGCTGTTCCATTCGGAGGTTAAGCTTAGTGTTCAATACGGTTCTACCAAATCCCTACTTCTACTAAGCTTG
>JAIKVB010000259.1:0-33326 GCA_024679045.1 Phytophthora brassicae | reverse complement strand
AATCCACCGGGGACAGATCACTGCGCTACAACGGCTCATACTTGATAGTAACACAACGGCGGACACCAAGCAGTACTTCAACGAATGGCTAGCGGCATGTCAGGACCGACCGGGCCACGAAAAGTGGCTCATGCGCTGGTGAGTTCTCCAGATAGGTGGCAGAGACTGCAAATTCGGGTACCCTCCGAATACTGCAGGCGACAACCTTCTGCACTGACCGAACAGACTTGGCGCATCCTTCACATACTGCTGTACACAGTTAGTGACTGGGGCAGCTCGATTATGGGACGTATTCCGGACGGAGCGCCGGCTGTATGGTATGACGAGTTTACATTCTTGCGCGGATTATGCAGAGGAGTGATAGACCATAATGATTGGAGCGCGCCGACATTGGCGCCAACCGGCCTGGCCTGGGGCGAGCAAGGGGACGACGACAGTCCTGATGCTTACTCCGTCAGCCAATACTAAGGGCACCTCGGGGCCACAGAGGGCGGAGACGACAAGGTTATCGTCATCGTCCTTACAGTCGCGGAATCGACAACAACAGCCACGAGAGCACGACGATGTGGAGAAGGCTCCTACAGACTCCGACCCGCATACCACTACGAGGGCACCGGGAGACCTGACTGACTACTTTCCTCGGCTGACAGCGACGGGGAGGCAGGAGGATGTACGTAGGCAATTTGACCAAGACAAGACGACACGGACGAAGAACAGAAAGAACACCCAGCGACAATCTACCATTAAGCGACGGGAACATGGATTGATAGCGTCGGATCAGACATTCGGGTTCCTTACACAAAACGTGAATGGACTAGGAGCAACGGAGGCAGATCGAATCAACTGGTTTAGCGCGTTTGGTGAGCAGGACGATCATGGGCGGCTGGACGTGGTAGTAATACAAGAAACCCACGTAGAACAGACCGAGGTTAAGAAGGCGCAGGCCCAATTTGCGGGACGGTGGGTCTTCAGAACAGGCGATGACCAACCGGTACACTCATTCTGGTCAGCGGCGGACGACCGTAAAGGCGGCGTAGGGATCTTGATTGACCCGTACGGCCGATTCAAGGATGCGGAACCGCTTCAGAGCAGGTGGACGTCGAGGTTCAGGCACGTTGGACTGGACATCCGACTGTGGTATGTAACATTTATTCTCCACACCTAGCTGGACCGCGTGAAGACTTTTATCGCGGTCTGAGTGACATCGAATTCCCAGACGACGCGCTACTTTTTATGGGGGGAGACTTCAATTGTACGATGGACGCTATTGCGGACAGAAGCTACGCTACGGGGCAGAACGACCATGACTCCAAGGAGCTGTGGGGTCGATTACTCCAGTGGGGATTAACGGACTCGGTGGCCGAAGCCAGACCTCGGACTTGTGATTCAGAAGACTTATTACGGCACAGAGCAGTCACGCACACGCAGTGACGGGTCATGGAGACGCCTCGGCAAGGCTTGACAAGTGGTATGTGTCTGCGTCAGCAAAGACGTGGTCGGCGGGATGGAATTTGGTGGACTTAGGTACGGGGGTGGACCATGTGGGAACGAAATTACATGTACGCTCCCCGATAGATCCAATTCGGGTACATCGATCCACCACAATCCATCCACCACCAGGTTGTGCCGCAGCAGCAGTGCGGATGGCCACTGAACAAGTGCTACAGACCTACCACAACCAGCTACTCTACAATACCTGGTCAGCGGTAGAGATGGCGAATCAATGGGATGCGATGAAAGCCGAAGTGGCACGCCAAACGCGGAGAAGTATAAAAGAACGCAAGAAGACAATACGTCGCGCAACCAAGCAAAAGCTGGCTCGGTTAGTGCGTCAACAGAAGAACCTGCTAGCTGAGCAGGCTGGATACGCGCCATCGGTGGAGTCAATCACGGGGGCCTTGGATGTACTGACACTAGTGGACATTGAAGGCCCGTCGAGGGCGGCACGACTTCGACGGGCGATTACTGAATGCAAAAAAATCCAAATTGTGCAGGAGCAGACGGGATCTTTTTACGGATAACACGCACTGGACGGGCAAAAACGCGAAGGCGCTCTTTAAGAAGGTATCCACCAAATTTGTTGATAACATTATTCACAAATTGGACCCGGCCGCGGGGGCGCCAACGCGCGGGGTACACGACAAAGCTAACGTAATGGCCGACGCTTGGCAGCCCATTTTTCAGAAACCACAGGCAACTGAGCGGCAGATGTGGAAAGTTTATGACTGGATGGGGCCATCCAAAGACTCCACGAAGGAGCAAATTGAGATAGCAGCTGATATCTCCGAGGACGAAGTCCGGGCGGCGCTAAAAGCCTGCAAACGAGGGAAAGCAGCGAGACCGGGCGGTCTCGGAATGACTGGTACAGAGAATATGAAGCGCTACTGGTACCTATGCTGGTACGCATCTTCAACGCGTGGTATGATGCTGGAATATTTCCAAGTACGTTTATGGAGGCCGACATTTTTTGCTTAAAAAAAGGGGGCGACCAAGGCAACCCACTCAATTATCGCCCACTAGCGCTCATCAACACGGACTACAAAATCTTCACCCGTATCCTGGTGAACAAAGTTAGCGTTACACTTCCTGATGTCATACATGGTAACCAGAATGGGTTTGTGCCTGGCCGTACCATCCATGAAACTTTATGGTCTTTGTTGACCGATTGAGCAAGATGGCTCATCTAGCGGCAGTGCCGGACACGATTGATGGTGAAGATACAGTTAAGCTGTTTATCGATCGGGTCTTCCGTTCACACGGATTGCCCTCATCGATCGTCTCTGATAGAGACCCCAGCTTCACTGGGACGTTTTGGACATCTGTGTTCCAGGTGCTTGGCACTAAGTTGGACATGTCCACAACGGATCATCCGCAGGCCGATGGTCAAACTGAACGAGTTAATCGTGTTGTCGAAGACATACTCCGTAGCGTTTGCACGGAAACGCCAAAAACGCTGGAGTTTTATGCTCCCACTCGTTGAGTTTGCATTGAACAATGCCGTGCATGCCTCTACCGGCAACACACCGTTCTATGTGAATGGTCTATCACATCCTCGCGTCCCGTTGACGCTGCGACTGCGTGGTTCAGGTCTTGGTGGGCCGATCGGCTTGCTGATGTCAGCCCTATCACTGTTCAGAAACAGCTTGAAACTTTTCTATTTACTCGTCTCAATGTCTTAAGACATGTACGAGATGCAATGGCTGATAGCCAAGACAAGCAGAAGAAACAGGCAGATGCCAGGGCAGAGGTAATGTGGAACAGTTTAAGGTTGATGACGTTTTATTATTAAATGCCATAAAACTATCTACACATGCAGTGTCTGCAGTCTTTAAGACAAGGTTGCGTCCGCGCTTCTTAGGACCTTACAAGGTCGTGTCCAAGAAAGGCCTAGCGTATATGCTCAATCTTCCTAAGAAGATGCGCACGCACCCAGTGTTTTATGTCAGTATGCTAAACCGTACCAGGACCAAAGTCGGGTGAGCTCAGACGAGCTGACACCTAGGGTGCAACGACTTCACTCTTTTCGAGACTATTGCTAACGCTGTCGTCGAGGACGAGTACTGTAACTCCTTCGTTCAGCGTCCAGACGCTACTGGCCTCCTAGGATTTCTGCCTGATCAGAAAATTACCTGCTCACTACGGATGCTTGCTTATGAGGCAAGTGCAGACCAGCTCGATGGAATTATTCGGATTGGGGAGTCGACAGCGCTATAATCGCTGCAGCACTTCTGTAGCAGCATCATTCGCCTGTTTGGGGCTGAGAACTTAAGAAAAACTAATAAATTCGACATCGAGGAGCTGTTAGCGGAAAATGCCGAGCGTGGTTCCCTGGTATGATTGGCAGTTTATACTGCATGCATTGGACATGGGAAAATTGTCCGACCGCCTGGGCTGGTGCATATCGCGGGAAAGAAGGGGCCTCGACAATTATTTTGGAAACCGTTGCGTCACGATCACTTTGGATCTGGATGCTTTCTGTAACGGGGTTACACGTGGTTACTTTAATTGTAACTTGGATACTAAAAGGTATGGTTGATGTGATACACTTAATATCGCATCCCTCCTTAAATCGATCCTCCGACTTCTGATAGTTAATACGGCTCACAGCTAATCGATGTTCATTTGATTAGGTTTCATTATGGTAGATAATTGAACTTTATAGATATACACCAAACCGGCTTTGGCGACATTAAAATAATAGAATATAGTTTACCTTTTGTAACGAAGAGTTTAGTCGTCTTATATTTGAGACTCCCCTTTACTCTTGGAGTTTGTAAGCAGCTGCCTTACGCTCGTCTTAGTTCTTTTATATAACTTAAGGGTTGCTAACCTACTCAAGGCTCGCTGAGTCACTAAGTCTTCCTCTACGCTAAAGTCTACGGCAGCCCCGCTGCACTTGGTAACACTTGTTGTCAATCCTACCCCTTAGTCTTACGACTGTCCCTCTGTGAAATGGATCACTTCGCTCAGTTAACTCCGAGCCAACAAGACGGACTTAATAAGCTTATGTCTTTGATTGGACCCGAAGGAATATCCCATCTTGCTTCGCAAGGCCCTGGCGCTGTTAATGCGCGTCTAGAGTCGCTCTCTAATTACGAGAATGCCCTACTCGAGCACATTCATAAGAAAATGACTGACGCCGCGGAGTCTTCGGCGCCTCGTCAGTCATCGAATGACGCTTCTAGAGCTTAGCCACTCATGGTGAGTGTTAAAACCTTCGAAGGAAAGGATGAAGAGAACCTATTGCTCTGGGTCAGAGAAATTGAGATGGCTATGACTTCAGCCATGCTCAAGACCGAGCAACAGCGCGTGGCGCTGGCTATCGCCAAGCTCGGAGGGCGAGCTCGACAATGGTAACTAACGTGTGGTACGTCGGTTGACGAAGCATTCCCCTCATGGGGACAGCTTAAGCTTCAGCTTTCGCGAGTATTATCGCCGCCTAACCAGGCTTATCGTGTGAGATCACGATTCCTTTCTACCCGACAGGGTAAGAAAGAGTTGGTGGACTTCGTCCAGGAGTTACGTACTCTAATTGCCGGTATGGCAGCAGACCCTCTACCTGAGGCAGTCACGATGACTATCGTCATGGAAGGGCTTTGCACGGGCGTGGCCAGAACGGAGGTCTTCTGTGTTCACCCAACCTCTTTTAAAGAGACTGTGAATCTGGCGTTGAACGCCGAGTTCAACTACCATTCGGCCCGCTGGGGCTCCAGCGCTTTTCAAGCAAACTCGGCCGGAACTTCCAGTTCCTACAATAACTCTGAGCCTATGGACCTCAGCTACGCTGATGCGGAAGACGAAGAAGCCGATCTTCAAGCTGCAGAGCAGCATCTGGGTATACGCAGATGCTATATGTGCGGAAGCACTGAATACGTACGGCCCGGATGCCCCATGCGTAAACAACGCCAGGTTTCTAAGGGCCAGAGCTATGCTCCTGAGCGGAAGCCTAGCTCATGGTGGGGAAACGCCAAAACCCAGTAGCGCGGGGCTCCCCACTGGGGAAGAACTGAGTTCTGTTGAGCCTGAGAGAGGAGGTCAACAGGGCTTAGCCCCGAACGGAAATGCAAGCCGGGCTTGCTGGTTGTTGAAGCAACCGTGAAGGGCTTTAAGAAGCCATGGAAGGTCCTCATCGACTCTGGTGCGTCGAGCAATTATGCTCGACGCTCGACGACGAAGGCCAGTCAGCTACATGCTGAGGTGCTTGCAGCGCGTACCCGCGACTATGTCACTGTTCGTCTCGCGACGAGCACACGTGTTATGGTGTCCAAGGTTCATGTGAACCTGGGTGTGAAGTTTTCGGACTTCGATAGTGTTGAACGCTGTCTGGTTCTTGACCTGGATTCGAGATATGATCTCATCTTGGGCATGGTCTGGCTGGAAAGCCACGAGCCATGAATTGATTGGCTGGAAAGCCACGAGCCGTGTATTGATTGGAGGTCTAAGACCTTATGCGCAAAGTGCTTGCCTCCTGACGGAGCTTCGGCGAGTCACAAACCCACCTCTGCTGGCAAGCACTGAACCGAGTCGGTTAATGTGCTTGGGATCGATATGTATGAGTTAATGGACACCGAAGACGTCGCAGACGCGAGTTCTGAGCAGTGCTCACAGACTAAACGTGGAGTGGCACGTAAACCGCTGAGCAGCACTCGTTGTGCTAACAAGGAGTCGCTGTATGTCGCAGTAGACATGGTCGGTAGTATGCCGAGGAATCTTGGGTAAGGCCCTAGTGATGGACGTAGAGTGGCACATATACCGCTCTCGTTGTGTTAACGAGGAGTCGCTGCATGTCGCAGTAGACATGGTCGGCAATAAGCCGAGGCATCTTGGGCTTGGCCCTAGTGATGCGCGTGGGGTAACACGTTACTCACCGAGCGACGCTCGTAGCGACAACGAGCCTTCGCTGCATGCCAATGTTGGCGTTAGCGACAATACGTCGATGCATCTTGGGCTCAGCCCTGATGATGCGTGTCGAGTGAAACACCAGACCCACTGGGTGGGGACTGCGAGTCATGCAGCCCGCCGGATGTCACGAGTGACATCAAATCTCCCCCGGAGATGGAAGAGATGATAATTCCTGTGGAGACGTTCAGTCTCAATGCCTTGACCTCTACGAGGCGCTCTCCCTCCTCTCGGAGGCGACAGCGACGTCGCATGGCGAGTGACAGACCCTTAGCGCCATACTCACGGCTGAGCCGTCTACTCTAGACACTAGCGAATCACTCTACTCACTCGTTAGTGGAGTAACCGGCGAAGCCGATGGTGAAGTCACCTTGGATGCTCTCCCCGGTCTCACGGATCTCTTAGAGCTGGAAGAGATGCCCTTTGCTGAATTTAGCGAGGCCTTAAAGGCGGGCGAGTTAGCCAAAGTGGTCACTATTCGACCTGAAGAGGAGTGAAACCCCTCGTCGCTTATGGATCAAGTAGTCCTTGACCACACCAAGGAGGCGCTGAGTGCGCGTAGTGAATCTGCGATCCTTAATCATCCAGCGGATCCATACTACTCCTTGGTAAAGGAATTCCAAGACGTAGTCTCTAATGACCCGGCGCATACGAAAACGCCTACGAAAGTTGCCTGAACACACCAGCATGTAGTAGTTAGTCATCGATATATCAACTCAAAAATACTGACTCGGAATACGTACTCTGATCGAATGTCGGGTTCTCCCCAAAGTAGTCTGCCAGCAGTCGCCCCCCCCCACTGCGGTCTCTCTGGCTTTGGCTGTACGTCTGTAGACCCACCGTGTTAAGCCTGTCGTTTTCAGTCGGGTCGGAAAGCATGTACTGGCGGAAGAACTCGTCGTCAGAGTCGTCCGTGTTGTTAAGAAACGCAAATGCCGCGCTCGCTGCCTTCGCTGAAAGCCCATTTATTCGCACTAGGAAGCTTATTTCAGAATGGAATTTGATTGGTTAAAACGATAGGTTAAGACTCGGTTAATACTTATCGCTGCGGAAACAGGAATGTCTCGAAGTCTTATTGACAGAGCGAGGTCTCAATGGCCTCGGTGAGCCTCCGTTAAACCTTGAATTAAGACTTACCACTGGAGATGCTCTTACGCGCCAACTGAGCTCTCGTTCTGAAGTCGTAAAACGAATATTTTACTGGGAAGACAGCTTTAGCTGTCTGAAAGCCTAACCAATCTTTTTGCTGGCCCCCACCAGGGTTTAATTCGAGAATGTCACCTGTGTCCATAGTCCACCGATTCAGTCTAAGAGTACTCAGCTTTTAATGTACATTTTGTACGCAGTGGTTGTCTGAATGTTGATCATCCTATTGGCAAATAAACTGACATTTTGCTGGCCAATTGTTTTGCTGAGCGAAAGCGCTTTAAGGGCTATCGAGGTTGGAAGACGCGAAACCAAGTGGGAAATTGTCGGTGATGGAGGTCTAGGACATGCCTATAGGACAAAGCTACATGTCGTTTTGGGAGCTATTCGACTGAATCGTTGGACTATGGACTCTCTAGGACATGCCTTCGCGGCAAAGCTACATGTTGTTTTGGAGCCATGCGAAGCTGTAAACGCCAAAGTGGGATGGAGGTCCAGGGCATGCCCAACAATTTATTCGCTAAACCATTCAACGAGAGCGCGTTTTGCACTTCAGTGAGGTGGTACGGCTTGGTGGCGCCTTAGTGGCTCTCTTTGTAAACCGAACGCTAACTAGGATCCTAAGCTCGCGTTAGCGTCTTCCAGATGCGTCTGTTCCTAGTTTTAAAGAGTATTATTTTTTTGGATCCTTGGTATAAACATCACCGGATTGCAGTGCCTCCATCTCCTCACTCGTCAATGACATTCTGCCTAAAATGCCCTCTCGGAGTTGGTTCTACAGCAATTCCGTTCTACAGCAATTCCCGTTTAGCCATCGTAGACGTAGCATCAGGCAGTCCATCAGCTCGAATCTCATGTGTCGTAAACGTGGCAACCGATTAGCTCGATTCACATACAAACAAACGACGTCTCTTTAAAACGCGCTTCCTTCTAACCACTTTTTTGCAAACGAATTCAATAAGGTTGCTTCAAATTCTGACCCCTACTCCCATAAATTAAAAACGCAGCTAAATTTTAGAGGTCAACTGTAAACTGTCCTCCCAGACTAAAGCAGCGCCTCTAGTTTTCGTTGTGAAATTCGTTTTTGTACTTTAGCTTATTAAGCGCTCAATTAGAATAGGAAGATACTACAAGATACAAACGAAAAGTGTTGGTCTTATCTCGTAAGTGATGGTTTATTCATATGACGGCGAAAAAAAAATAGATTCTCAAAATGTCAGGCTCCAGATTAGTGAAAATCTTCGCGCGCATTCTCCCACCCGTTCATTCCCGTTCATTCTCGAATCCCGCCCCCCATTCGTTTACGCCTCACGCCGTCGCCCCGATTAAACTCTGTACGTACCCTCCGTTGTTTGTGTCGTCCCTGCTCCTCTCACGCTAGCTGTGCCTACCCTCTAGATACCGTCCCACACTGAGATGTCAATTTTCGCTCACTCGTCGGATGAAGAACCGCCAATCATCCTGGTCGACGCGCCCGGAGTTGACATAATTTGGCACTCGGACTCGGCTTCTTTCGACAGCTGCCTAGCTACGTACCTGGATAGAACGTATCAAATGTTTCGCGTGCGGACGTCCACTCTCCCTTCTGCACGAAACAAGGTAATCAAAACCAAGGTCAAATGGCAAGACTTGATTCCGGAAGACCAAGGCCCTTACTATCGGAAGTACGAGTGTACCCATGCACGTGACGCTCGTTCTACAGGTGAGGGCAAGCGCGACGGATATCTTGTGCGTAGCCTCGGGTGCAAGACTCATATCGCTGCGACTCTCTTGCGGACAGAAGATGGAAACTCTTTCCAGGTCAAGGTGACTCAAAGCTTCACGAAGCACAATCATCCAGTAGGACTTGCATTTTACGACAATTACTCCTCTCAGCGACAGGTTTGCGGCGAGGGAGTTATCGCCATGGTGAACGAGTTACGCCTTGCTGGGTCCAAGCCGCGACTCAGTCCAAAGTATATGCGCAAAACGACGGGTACGAGTGCGAGGCGTTTGGTATCTTTGTGCTATGGTTTGGAGTTGTTTGTAACATGTGGTATATTTTGAGTTGTTTGTGTGGCTGCGGGTAGATAACAAAGTTATTCTCAGAGACGTCCACGACCTCGTGAGGAAACTGAAGCAAGAAAGGATGTCTGCCTCGACCGTGGAAGCTCGTTTGGAAATTGTATTGCAGAATTTCTGCAATGCGGTGGGCAACTCTGCGACAGTCTTTGTCGACGACAAGAAGAGAGTCCAGACCATCACTTTGCAATCGCATCAAATGCGCAGGTTTTTTCAGGCGTTTCCAGAGGTCGTACTTCTCGTTCAACACACAACACGAATTCGTCTCACTACCAATTGTTCAACTTCATGGTGAACGATATTTTTGCTCATGTAAGTCAATGATGTTGCTTGCATTGTGACTTGTAATGTTTTTTTTAACGTTTTGAAAAATTGATACACTTGTAGGGCCAACATGCAGCACTCCTTGATCGAAAACGAAAGCCACGCATGCATGGGAGATGCGATATTGGCTCCAAGCGTGGTAATCCCAACTGGGACCAGATTCGGGTTTTTATGATTGATAAGGAATTTAGCAAGGTTTCGCTACTAAGAAAAGAGCTCCCGCGAGCAACGGTATTACTGTGCTGGTTTAATGTGAAGAAGTATTTGCGCAGCGAGATGGCAAAGAGTGAGTACGGAGGACGATATACGTATGACATGGAGAAGGTGGAAGACAGTGTGGACATGATGATCAGGGCGGAGAGCGAGGAGGCATACCAAAAGGGACTTCGCTACATGTACTACTTACTGGACGGCTTTGACGAGTCCACGGATCTCCCCGAGCCAGTGCATCCTTTGCTAAGGTACTTCATAAAGAATCGGGACGGCTGTAAGGAATGTGGACCGCGTATGCCAGGGCCGGGCTGTCGCATCTTGGCAACAACACAAACAACAGGTACTAGTAGTGCTGGTTATATGGGTCTTACAAATTGTATGTAATGGCCTGAATAGATTGGAGACGTTCTGGGGCAATCTGAAGGAGATTCTGATTCCTGACATGAGACTGGACGAATGTATTGATACCCTATTGTTTTGGAGACTGTGTCTGAAATAGAATACGCGTCCAAGTTCAACGTTTTGGGTATACGTAAGTATAGAGGCTGCGACGAACAGCTTGAACGAGTCGCTTCTGTCGTTAGCCCGCATGCCTTCGAATTGATACAGACTGAATATGCGATCTTTCAGAAATAGTCGAGTATATATACTGCGAGGCAGGTCCAGGATGATCTCTTCGAGATAGTATCTTCGCAGACGGCGAAAAGCTACACAATTGATACCAAGGTAACTATTGCTTCTTAAGTAGCGCGTGATATTTTTATAATAATTGTTTTACACATTCTTGGACATGGTGTAGGAGTACAAGTGCACGTTTTCGTTCATGCGAACTCAGGTTCTGCCTTGTCATCACGTTATGTTTCTACGACGTCTGTTGAACAAGCGAAGTGTGATTCCCAATTCCCGCATAAACTCTCGATAGGTTATTTCGTCAGAAGCCAATCGTCCAGTAGAAAAGTGTCCTTTTCAGTCTACAGTTACGTCGAGCTACAAGGTCACTACGTCGCACATGAGGTCCAGTGCTCATGCCGTTCTAAATGGTACTACAACGTGGAAAGTGACGATGAACATTGCAGGCCGGAAATCGAATCTATAATCAGACAAGCAACACCTACGTTTTTGAAGATGCGTGATTCTCTATCTTCGTTTGGCAAACTCGTTACGAGAGGAGAGGTCCCAGTTGTTTCGAGTCCGAACGAAATAGCCGTAGTAGACGAATCTTACGAAATGGAATGGCCTGGGGCTGGATCGCAAGACAGCTTCGATATTCCCTCTACCGTTCCAGCTAGAAGCACCGCAAGTACGCCTCTCGACGCTCTGAATGCTCTCTCAAGTGTGAATGAATCAGATGATGTGGAAGTGCTTACAAACGTCACCAACGAGACAGAGGACTCTCCAGGACAACGCGAAACCGACGCCGACATTGAAGTTGAGGTACAAACGAAGATGATGAATGCCCCTCCATCGTCAATACCGGGACAGACGAAGACAAACGGAATGACGACGGCAAATCTAGCCAAACTGGAGAACTTACGTTGCGGCGTGCATCTAGTAAAAAGAAACGATGAGCTGCACATGGATGAAATTGAAGACGACGATGACTGAGGTTTGAAGGAGTTTGACATAAGCAGTTCTTCTGATGAGGAAGTAGTCTTCAAGATCAGTGAGACTGTGAAAGTAAGGGACGTCCAGCTATTAAGCGAACAATGAAGCAGGATTGGAAGCGGAAGCGAATGAAAGCTTCTAAGGAGGAAGCCACGCGTTTGGACTTAGGTACACTCGTTCCTGTGAAAGACTTAAAAGCTGTCTGGTCTACATTAGACGACGCCTATAATGTTCTCTGTGCGATGCCCGAGCTTGGAAGTCTGACCCAAGCTGATGCACCACCATGGAAGTCAACCAGATTCGTAATTATACCGTCTTCGTGGCCTACTGTGCGCGGGATGACAGAAGTGTACCCGCAAACCTACGTTTTAAAAAGTGCCTCACCGGCATCAAGACCCACCGCAACTCATTGACGACCAATATGAAGGAGACGAGTAGTATTGGCGTGAAAATTACATCGGCTGGGACCATTACAGAGCTGGATATGAAAACTATGGAGGACTGAAACGCAGCGTATGAGGTTTTAGATGCGATGGCAAATACTGTGATGTAGATCCGTACATGCAAGTACGATTGCATCAGTGTGCAGCCCTCCTTTGATGACTGTGTACACGTTGACATCGGTAATTTTTGCAGCAAACTGGAAGTGTTGAATCTGAAGTCGATCGTGGATGGTATTTTTGGCCCCTTCAGAGTTGCAGTGGTTTCGTCGCGAAATCTGGTTTCAAGATTCATCCCTGAAACTGGTAATGGGTAACCTTCTGAACCTAGGACGTACTCTAGATAAGCAGATTGGAGCCGTCAACCCCATGTACGCACACATTTCGGATCTGCCGCTCAGCGAGAAATGATAGCGTCTACAGACCCATTTAATGCGGAGAATGAAATGGTTCTGATGCATATGTGGAGGGAATCGCATAGATGTGCGGCAGTTTTTTAACGACAAAGATTTGACTATTTGTCTGTTAGATCCATTACAAACGAGAAACAATTACTCTACCATGGAGAAGTTGTTGAAGCAGCTTTTACCGATTACAGTTCGTAAATTCAAGTGGTCGCAAGTATCGTCCCCGTACCAGGAAGACATCAAAAACTGCGGTTGTATTGCTCAATTTTCTTCGAGAGTCAGGTACGAGGTTGACCGATGCCAGATATCCGACGCAGGTTCATTTACTATCTTCGATTCCGGTACATTTTCAAGGCATGTGTCGAAGAGAATTGAATGTAACTGCTACGGCACAATAGTAGTGAACACACGCAAGTGACAGTTTTTTTTCTTCACCAAGTTAATTGTATAGTCGGGGAATATATCGTTTTACATTCGGGGAACATGGCGACATTAGCGCGACATGCGCTAGAGGATGGGTTTCTGACACCCCTTCCATTTCTCTACTTTTGCGGTATTTTTTTAAATTTGAGATGGTTATATAACCGTAAATGTTATATCGTTTGTTCGTATTGGTACACCATTTACAACGTACCGACCAAAATGTACAGGTACTATGTATTAATAGATTTGACCGGTACACGTTCGCACGGCTATATCACGTTTCGTTTGTACCTGTAACATCGTTCAGTAGAATGCAGTGATATGATTGGTACGACTTATATGCCGTTGTAGACTATAAGCAGAGGAAGTCGGTAATACCATTCATTGCGCAATACAATTCAAGATTTGTATCCTGAATTCCGTGCGTCTCTTCAGAGCCCAAAAATCTTGCGATCATGAGCGAGCTGCAGCTCATCGTCGAGCACCTGAACAAGGAGCCCTTCCGTCTCGGTCTCACGCTCGTTGCGTTCGATGAAAAAAGCAACTTCGAGCTCCTGCAAATCCTACACGAAGTTTTCGTGGAGATCGACCCCACTCGCCATTCCGGCGTAGACCTGCGTGCCGAGGCCGATGAGGTGCGAGCCCAACGCTATCTCGAGTTCTTGCAGCTGCTTAAGTACCCACTTCCTCGAGATATCGACGGATTTCGAGAAGCTTTGGCCCATGGAGACCGACAGACCATCTACGCTCTGCTACATTGGGCACTTAAGAGTCTACCTGCTCATCAGAAACGAGCGTATCTAGGACGTTTCTTGGCTCCATTGAATGTGCCGCAAGAGTATTTCGGAGATGGCTGTATGTTGATTGTTCCCTTTCTAATTGTTTTCTGAATTGTATTGAACAAAAACTGATGACGTTTTATATGATGACTAGCACTGAACGCCATGTACGAACATTACCAGCAACTTCAAAATCAGTTTAAAACGGTACACAAGGAAGTGGATCAATTACGAGCGTCTAAGTCACGTCCGGGAGAGTTACGACGCGAGATCTCGCAGTTAGAAGAGGAATCTCATCAATTGACCGAGAAAATTGGGAATCTGAAAAAGAAGACGACCTCAGACCCGGGATTCCAGGAGCTACTGGCTGCGACGAGTGCTTTGAGGAAGGAACAGGAAGAGCAAGCGAAATTAGCAGAGCGCAAACGTGATCAGATGCTGTCGCTTTCGCTGGCTGAAAAGCGCGCGAGAGAAGCTGAAATCCGCTTACAAGAGCTTCGCGCGTCACTATCGCAGGATGCAACACCCGAACAGCTTTTTGAGCGTTTACAGACACAGGTGGCGCGCAATAACGATATTCTTACGACAAAGTTCCCAGCAGAGTTTCGCACTCAGCAAGAGACTTTGCAACGACTTGAATATTCTCTTAGTGAGCCACCTAAGACGGAACATGATATCGCAGATATGGAAGACGAGGTTCAAGCACTGCGGCGCTCCATCCAGCAGTATCAAGCGCAAACTGCTGATGCGCAAGTCGCTCAAGGAACTGGAGACGGTGAAGATAAACTCGCAGTCTTCCGACAACACGCGAATCTTCAGGCACGCAAACTTGCTGAAAAAGAAGAGGAACTGGAACATCTTCGAGCTGACAAGCAGCGACTTGTTCGTAACACGGAGGAGCTGGAGTCGAAACTGGCGTCGATCTCTGGCAACAAGTTTATGAGTCGTGAAGAGTTCAAGCAGTATGCAACCACTTTGCGCAACAAGACGAATCAGTACAAGAAGGTGAAGGCGGAACTAGCGGAGCTCACAGCTGAAAGTGTGGTGCTGCATCGAACGGAGCAACTTCTGAAGAGCAAAGACGCCGACTTGGAAGGCTTCCTACGTGACCTTGAACGTCAAAAAGGAGTGAGTGGCTTCTTAGCGACCCAAGACAAGATCGACGATATCTCGGTGCAAAATGCGCGAATTAACGCTCTTAAGGGCGAAACTCTGGAAGAAATCTCGCGTATTGTTACAGACATCAACCAAGCTTTGAAGGAACGGAAGAACCAATTGGCACCACAGATCAAGGAGCTCCGTACTGTGCGCCAACGCTATCAGGAGATGGAGCAGATTTATCTGGAACGCAAAGCGCAGTATGATCACACAGCAGTTGGACTGGAAGCTGAAAGACTGAAGCTTGAACAGGAATGTACTGCGTTCCAAGAAGACGCTTTGCGAGAGGAATCTCAATTCCATTTGCTGCACTGCCAGTTACAGCTACAGCAGGGCAAAGCCGACAAAATTGCACAAGAAATCGAGTTCGAGCAAGGCAGTTCTAACGCTCGTCTCCTTCGAGATATTCGATCGTTCCAAGAGCTTTACAAACACAAAGTGGCTCAACAAGAATCTCTCACTAAGGAGTTGCGTAAACAGCAAAAGTCGTTGAAGACTTCAGCACCAGCCAAGAAAGAGCAGCGAGAAATGTTTGAAGGTTTACTACAGCTCCTTTCATGCAAATCTAGACTTGCGCAACAGGAAAACCAAGGAAATGGAAGTGTGAACCGAAATGGTGGAGGAGTTGGAGGTTTGGGGCAGGATTTATTCGATGGTCGTACTGAGATTGCTCACTATGACGTTGGTGGAGCTAACGTTATGACTTTGGAAGCGTAAAATTAGCTGCATTTCGTAGCATTTTACGCTTTTTCCCTTCATTTTTCTAATTCGCTAGTTAAATTTGGTTTATTTCTTACTTCGAAGTACTTAATTAGCTGGTAAATGTCAAGTCCTCAAGCTGACGTTCCAGCTCGGCCTTTTGCTTCTCGAAACGATGAGTTAGTTGTTCCTGGTCTCGTTCATAGTCTTCTTCAAGTTGACGAAGCTGTTGTTGCACTGAATGAAGTGTAGTTACCGAACTTTCAGTTGGAATTCCAGCCGCACGTATGGTGCCGGATTTCGCCGGAGAAGAGCTCGATGTAATCCTTCGGAAATATTTCATGAACGACGGCTCGTTGCTGTCAGCTTCAGGTCGCGTCGATTCACCTTGGCTGCTTCCTTGGCTGTTGTTTCGACTGCTAGTTCTGGAGTTGACAAGTGGAGCAACAGGTGCTGGTGGAGGACGACAAGCTCGAGACTGAGACGCTGGGATCATTGTACCATACAAGTCACTGGATGTGATTTCCCGCTCCCGAGTGTCAGAACTTGTGCTGTCCATCGTGGAGCTGGTAGACTTCTCATCACCTCGGAACACCATTGTACCACAACTTTCTTCGTCAGTATCGACACCAGAAGAGAAGACAGTCGTCCCACCTCCAACTGAGGACATTGTGTCGGTTGAGTTAAAATCACTATGACGAAACGATGAGAAGCCTACAGCAGTGTCTGAGCCTCCAAATCCACCAAATCCACCAGTGCCATTACTGAGCATAGAGCCGTTCCGTAGCATTGTACTGAGATCTGCAACCGAGAGTGAACCATCCGGACGACCAGTAGCAGCACCACGGAAATCCGCCTCGTCATCTGCGCTACGTTGTCGAGCTTCGTGTACGAGTTCCAAGCTCTGCTCGACCAGTTCGTGAAGCACAGGAAGCCCCACCATCCGTCCACCATTAGCAGCAATACGATCAGAAGTAGCACGCAAGCGATCGACGTTGCGAACAATGAAAGGATGACCCAGCAACTCTTGAGCTGAGGCGCGCTCTTGAGGGTCCTTTTTCAAACAAACTGCCAGGAAATCGCTGAACTCAGTAGAGTATTTCTTCGGCTCGCGTAGCTCAGGCGGTGCACGATTCGGGATGAGGAAAATGGCGCGCATTGGGTGCATGTGGGCTAGTGGCGGTTCCCCCTCCGCCAGCTCGAGTGCTGTAATCCCCAACGACCAGAGATCAGCTTTACAATCGTAGTGAGCTTCCTGAATCACCTCTGGTGCCATCCAGAACGGAGTTCCAATGACGGTACGTCGCTTGCCTACAGTTGCGGTGAGCTGCGCTGAGACGCCAAAGTCCGCCAGCTTGGCCACTCCGTCACCATTCAGCAGCAAATTTCCAGCCTTGATATCACGGTGGATGAGTCCTCGAGAGTGCAAGTGTTCAAGTCCCAATACGACATTAGCGCAGACGGCAGCAATTTCGGCTTCACTAAGTACGTGACGTCCTCGGAGCGCGTGTAAGTCAGCAAGTGAGCCAGCGGCGCAGAACTCCATGGCGATCCAGAGCTGAGACTCGTACGAAAAGCTGCCACGATAATGCACCACAAAAGGCGACTCGCAGCGCTCTAAGATGCGGATTTCACGCGTCAGCTCATCGAACGCCGCTCGGTCTTCGCTGTCCACAGGCACCACCTTGAGCGCCACAACCTCCGCACTCGCCTTGTTTACTGCTTTGTATACTTTACCGTAGGACCTGACAAGACATGAGAATTAGACAAAAGAGAATGACCTTTTACTGGAGAAATGTATTGCCACTCACCCTTCCCCAATGCGTTCCAACACCTCATAAACACCTTCCGGGTTCTCGTTCCGCTGGATGCTCGCCATATTGCAGGCAAAACTCGTCCTCGACGCAGAATTAGCAATGAAAAACTGAGCGTGCGATTGACTTCTTGGCTGGAATTAGACACAAAAGTAGCCACTTTGGTTTAGCCTGCAATGTAGACAAGAATACCACGTCAAAGACAATGCTAGACACGCGATCCGAGGCAACTTGAAGAACACACGACAGCATAAGACTCTTGAGCTATTCCAATCAATAACGGACTCACAAGAACAGCGCAAAAAAGAACCAGCAAACTAATTGCAGGAGGAGACAAACGTACGTACGTACACCCTTGTTATCGCTCAGAACGACTGGAAAAACACCTCGTCGTGCTCTTCCTTTAATGGTGAGGTGAGCAGATGACTCTAGCGCTCTACACCACGTTATCTGTTTACAGAACCATAAGCTCCGGGCTCTCCATGTACGACTTGAACACCTGCAGGAATTGACCAGCGATGACGCCGTCCACCACGCGACGGTCCGACGATAGCGTCACGTTCATGACGGTCGCAAGACGCGGCTCTGGGTTCACGCCCTCCAGGATCTCCCGAGGCGGCAGCACCTCCTTACGACCGCCTCCAATAGCCAGAATACAAGCCTGGGGCGGGTTAATCACAGCAGTGAACTGGTCGATACCGAAGCTGCCGAGGTTGGAGACAGTGAAAGACCCGCCTTGGAACTCCTCAGGCTTGAGTTTGTTCAGCCGCGCGCGTTGGACAAGCTCCATAAATATGCGGTTCACGGCGCTCAAGCCGAGCGTATCCACCTTCGGCACAATAGGAGTGATGAGTCCTGCGGCAGTTGCTACAGCCACCGAAATGTCAATAGCCGCATTAGGCTTCACACTCTGCGTCTTAACGTCAAAGAATGAATTGGCTTCAGGCACATCCCGCAGTGCGAGCGCCACAGCTTTCAGGATAAAGTCGTTCATACCGACCTTAACGTCGTGATTGTTCTTCAGCTGTTTACGGAGTTTCAAGATGTTGTCAATCTCGCAGTCAATACTCGAATAGCTGTGTGGAACGTCCCGCTTCGAAGCTGCGAGACGCTTAGCAATGATTTTGCGCATGTTGGACAGCGGCAGGTCTTCGTATTCCGCGTCCACATCAGCAGATTCAGCAGCAGCAACGGGAGCATCAGATGATGCAGCTTCAGTCTTCACAGTTTCTTCCAATGGCGAGTGATTGAACTCAGGAATGAGCGAGCGTTTACCCAGGAACTTAATAAGTGGCACGCGCTCGTGAGTGTTGGTCTCAGCTTTCGGTTCGGTGGCAGCAGCTGGAGCCTCCTCTTTCTCAGTAGGAGCGGACTCGGCTGACAGATTGGCGAGCGCTCCACTGTCCAGCAAATTCTTGTACGTTTCCAGGTCTTCTACTGTGTAAGCAAGTAGTGCGCCAATAGGAAGGTCGGCAGTTCCCTCGGGACACACAATCTTGGCCACTACAGCGTCGTCCTGCATTTCGTAGTCCACCACGGCTTTGTCCGTCTCTACTTGGCACAAAACGTCTCCAGCGCCCACTTCTTCACCCTCTTTCTTAAGCCACGAAGACAATGAACCAGTTTCCATTGTAGGCGACAACGACGGCATCGTGAGCGCAGAAACGCCCTCAGGGAGAGACGAGAAGGAGCGCACAAGTGGAGACAAGTGACGCTTCGGGGTCGTTAGTGCCAGCTGCAGCGAGCGGCTCAGGAGAACGCGGCGCATCATCGTACGGTATCGACAAGGAGACTGGGGAGCTACTATGGGAATGGCAACGAGCGGCTCCAAGCAGCAATACAAGTGACCAATCGCACGACTACTATCCGTTTATACTGACAGTTTGTATGGATGTTTGATGGGTGGGGTTCATGTGGTGTGGCCGACCTTAATTAGGGACACGAAATGCCTCATTAAGTGACAGTTCATTTATCGGTTAAAATTTCAATTACTTGAGGCATCCAAAGTTTTAAATGAGGTCAAATTAGTACTCATTAAGTCCTCCAAGTACTCATCTCTTTGACATTGGCTATTGCTCAAGAAACGTTAATATAGCTAAAGGAAAATGGGCTGCCGGGTATGTATACTTACTCGATGCCCGATACAACATAAGTTCTCTGCTTTTCTCGCTCTAGGTCTCTACATGGGGGGAAGTTGGCAGGACTTGGAACGCGACATTGTGCACCAACTCGCTCCTCTGTCTTCACTGCCACCGCAAACGCTGCTCGCCTTCAACTAAAAAGGTGATTACATCAGCGTTTTTGCTCCAAACACGCATTGTACACGAACATCATGAACCGCTGCTAAAGTCTACGATGCGCTGATACCTTCCCTGAAAACAAAAAGAAAGCAACAAGTTAGCAATTAAGTTACAGCCAATACCAGTGTTCAGTTAGGTTCACACGTACTTTTTAAAGGCTTGTGCGATGCAGTGGGAATCGAAAGTGCAGTGGATACTGACGATGCTGCCGCCGCTGACGCTCACAATGTCGCACGATTCCTCCGTCACGATCTCGCTGTTGCGCAGGATACGGAACGTCGTGGATGTCAACACTACTGCGGTCTCCTCGTCCTCATCGACCAAAATGCGAAGAATTCGTCCACTACTGCGCTCAATCGTCTCGTCCCGGATCTTCCAGTAGTCGCAAAGCCGTTTGTAGCCATGGAACTCGCCCCAGTAAGGCACACAGTCAGGCAAGTTTGAGCTCAGCACACATCCATCTGAGACGGGGTCGATCTTCTCCTCCATCCAAAACGACGCCGGTGCATCCAGCGGTGACGTAAACTTAAGATTGGGGCCGAATAAATTGCGGTAGAACTCCATTACCAGTTCCTTCATCTCCTCTTTGCCGCTCTTTAACGAGTCAATGGAGCCTGCAGTTCCTGACAATCGCTGATTTGGTGCGTCATCAGGCAGTAGCGATAGACGCTGCTTGGGGAGAGGAGGCGACGGATTCGCGTTCGATACGCACACCAAAATTTCCGTCAGCCATACGAGACGAGTGTCAATTGAGTCCACTAGTACCATGAAAGAGCCATGACCTTGAGTATTGATCTGAAAACCAAACACATTGTGCTGGCCATGCACATGCACAGGAATTCCCTCCGAGACTGTAAGTGGACGAGCAGTACCGCGGACGAATGTGCGATCCTTAGCATGAGCTTCGCTGATATAGTAGCTTAGCGAGCCTTCGGATCGGTTGAGAACAAAGTAATAGCGTTCCCATACGTTCTTGTGTCCTGTCTTGGGATATTTGTTCTTGTACATGTAACCAGCCGTGATCACGTTCATTAATGACTCGGAAGACTTTGATGAAGCCACTGGAACATCAGTAACCAAGACACCGGCATCGCGATTCACGAAAGTTGTGATATCCTCACCCCGAGAAGTGTCGACAATGAACACGTCAGTCTGTCGTGGGGCTACAGATGGTGATGCATAAGCTTCGTTACTCAGTGCCAACACCTTTTTATCCACTTTGTCACTGTTGGTAGTCACAAGCGACTTCCGAAGACGCTTAAACACGCTGTTCCAGCCAAATGAGTTGCGCTGGCTGTTCTCTCCATTAGCTTGCGTCGAATTGGAGTCTTGACTTGGAGGAGCAACCGGTGGCCTAATAACAGAGCCAAGACGCATTGGGGACTTGAAAACAGGCGATTGAAGCACGTTTTTGAAGTAGTGCGACTTGCGTGAGCCATCCCCTTCACTGTCCCTATTCGGTTCAGACTTCTCCTTGGGTGACTTCTTTGGAGAGTTCTCCTTCGAAGTAGGGGATGGAGAAGCCGGGTTAGCATCATCGGCACTTGTGTTAATAGCGGGTGGTGCCTCCAGGTCAACCTCCTTCTCTTTCGTATCCACTTGGGAAGTCTCGTCCTTCTCAATCGCTGACGACGGAGCATCAACTTCAGTCTCCACGTCAGAACTCTCTGGGCTTGAAGCAGACACTGACTCAGGAGCAGCTTCGTTATTCTCAACGGAGCTTGTTCGGTCAGCAGAGAGAGGATCAGCTGCTGTTTCAGCTTCATCGTTGACCGCTGGCTCCGGTTTCAACAAACGTATCGTCGATAGGACTTCCTCTTCAGTTACAACCGGCTCCACTGCTGACCCACGCTCACTCACTGTAGCCAGGTCACCTACAGAGCTTCTCCTCTCGTCAGAGCCACATGCCGAGTCGGATCTTTCAGAGCCACTGCTGAATCGATTCTTCTCCGACAGCTTTGCCCAAGCAGAACTACGCTTGCAATGGAAGACAACCTGAGCATTGTTCTGGGAAGGTGCTTTGCTTGTGAATACTTCATCAATCACATCGTGGAGAATGGCAGCGTAGATATCCAGCGTAGGAATGTCTACCTTTGCACGCAGCAACAAGCTGATAATGTTCTCGGGCACCTTAATGTCCAGACCGAAAAGGTTCTTCGTAAGTGGACAATTCTTTGCTCGAGAAGCATCAACATCACGAAGAATGAACGAGATCGCTGGTACAACGTGGATAATGAGCATATCAAACGACGATCGCTTTTCAAGGATGGCGAGATACGCCTGGATAAGTCCACCTTTGTGTAACTCGTCGTCCATACGTGCGTCGTTAATTAACACGAGATTGTTCAGATACTTGGCCAATGAAATCTCAACTGAAGACGGAAGTCCCTTGTTCAAATGTGACACGAATGACTGGGCCGTTTTACGCGCCACATCGAGAACGCAGGTCCAGAGAGCGTGTCCACGGGGCAAAGACGTCAAATTATACATCGACGCCTCACTAGCACCGTTATGCGGAGAGTTCGGGTACTGATCAGACGAGAAATTAGAGTATCCAAACATTTGAGCGTTCTGAGTCTCCGTCTCAGCAGTTTGGTTGTTGTCTTCATCATTTTCAAGGCTCTCGTTCAGTAGTTTTTGACAGAGAGCGAGTAACTCAGCTGCGACGTGAATGTTCAAAGCACTGGACACTTCCGTCAGCTTCTTCTCGCGGATAAAATTGAGCTCATCCGAAGCGTTTTTAAAGATCTCTTCAACGATTGCCGGCTGCTTCGACATCTCTTCAAGCAACATGTACTGTAAGAAGTTGTGGTAGCCATGAGTCATAGACTCGAAGCCGCGGATTGTACCGAACTGGTCACGAACGAAATACTTGGACAGATAAACTCCACCTTCTCGACGACTGAAGGCACCTAATCGATCTGCCTGGTTAGCTTGTAGCATATCCACTAGCAGATTCGTCGTATTCTCCACTAACGGAAGATTCTGCGACTCTGCTGGTTTCACGCGAGTAACTTCGGCCAGTAGTGGCGCAGTGATTTCCATAGCATCATTACGACCAGTGATTGGGTGTACACTTTCGTAGCTTTGAAGGATCAATGTGAGCATGTACTTGATTGTATTGGAGTACAAGTGAGGGATAACCATCGGCAGGAATCGTTTCAATACGTTGGAAACGTATCCTTCTTCAAGACAAAAGCCATCGTGAAGCCGAACAAGCGCCTTACTGAAGAACAACAACTGCATTTCATCCAATGGAATGGGATTCTTGAAAATCGAGTAAAGCTGCTCCCACTTGTCAATATCTTCCTGTTCCTGACACCCAAAGACGGCAGTAGAAGCAGCAGAGCCTGAGCTTGAATCGGACGAAAAGGATTCGTACAAATCTTCTTCACCCGTATAAAGCTTCATAATGATCTCGGAACACAAAAAGTGTTTCTTGTAGTATCCGTATTCTTCATGTGGTTCTCCACTAAGTACTGGAGGAGTGACAAACTCAGCCAGAACCTGCTTCACTGTTTCTGGCTGCATAAGCCATAGTCGAATGTCAGAGTCTGTATCCTCTAGAATCTCCAATACTGGATCAATCTGCATGTCTAAGAAAGCTGTTAGCGTCATCTTCTGCTTCATATGGCCGGAAAACAACTGATCGTCCGGATACGAAGGTAATGAGCGTCGACGGAACGAATCAGCGTCGTCCAAGAACTTGGATAAACTACCAGACCGTCCGCCACGGTTCGTAATTACTTCCATTTCATTCACTGAGAAGTTCATCGTAGGCTGAATGCCTGTTGGTCTTGTTTCTTCCAATAGGATCGTGCCGTCTTGCATGGCTTCATGGAATTCGTCTTCCTCGTCGTCATCAAATGTAGCCAACTCCATGAGAATTTCTCCGTCGTGTTCTTCAGTGTTGCAACCGACACTTTCGTTCGCGTCCTCTGGCTCGTTTACAATCTCAGTAACTTCCTCTTCGTTATTCTCCTTCTCCTTAGGCTCTTCAGCTATCTCGACTGCCTCTTTTTTCGTCTTGTAGACGGTACTGGGCGCCACGAGCTCCTCAAGCGTCACGGGTTCGCCCACGATTTCTGGGGCGTCTTCGGGTCCTGCGGGCGTCTTGGACGGACGCGTAACGGCGTCGCTGGGTGCAGAGGCCGCCTCCATGTCGATGTTAGTAGGGGTCGCCGTCTTGCGTCTCTGGCTTGGGAGAAGGCGGCTTCTTCCCCAAGGATCAACTCGCGCTATCACAAGAGCGTCGAAGGGCAAGGCACAAGCTATGCCGGAGTCAAGAGGGAGAGGGGGGAGCCATTTCTATTGGCAGAAAAAAGAGCCAGCGAGGGTGATAGAGCGACACCCGCGGTTGAGTGACATGGCTGCACACTTCGTCCACTAATTTGTTTGTAAAACAAGACACTTTGAGGGTTGACCCACTTGGGATAAGGGCCATGCTGTCCATCTCCACGAGATACTGCATTCTGATTGGCTTAATATGTCACTTCGAGGTGCTCGAGTAAGTACGGAGCTGCGCAACTTCGAGTTGCAAATGGTGAGCCGCAAGGGA
This sequence comes from Phytophthora brassicae, assembly GCA_024679045.1. NCBI lineage: Eukaryota > Oomycota > Peronosporomycetes > Peronosporales > Peronosporaceae > Phytophthora > Phytophthora brassicae. The sequence continues at coordinate 9,000 of JAIKVB010000259.1, read as the reverse complement.
TGGGTGATCCATGCCATCGCAGGGGCTTTCCAATGGTGCGGGGTGGCATGGTAGAATTGTGGCGCTGACCGTGTTTTTGCTGCACTCTAGACGGAAGCGATCGTATGGAGCCACGCGACTGAACGCGAGCTAAGAGAGTTGGCTGAACGGCATTCAGTGGACGACTGCAAGAGGTGCAAAGATTGTCATGTGCCGACGTCCTTACAATGATTCGATTTGTTCTTAATCTACTGGTAACTGCAGTGCATTAGCGGAGATCTTCGAGTTGGATCCATCGAACGAGAAGCAAAGCTTCCTGTTGGACTTCCACTTGCACAACTACTCATATCCTACCCATTTACCATTGATGTCTATGTATTTGTCGGTGAATCGAACTGTTCTCCTTAACGGTCGGGGTTACGTTCTGCAGACAGAAGCACTTCCAGTCCAATCAAACTTCAGTTCTCCTCGGGATCTGCCACACCCTCATGAAGCGCGATTTTGCGCATGACAGCGTCACCGACATGAAGAGTAGTTTTGACTTCTTTCAGAAGATTTTACTCACACACTGCGTCAATCGATCGCCAAAGAGGTAAAATACAAACCTTAAACTACAACCAGAGCATCAAGAATCTTAAAGTGTTGCTTTCGTGACTCACAGCGTCGGTGTCTTCAGTCGAGAAGAAGTCGCAGCCGTTGTGGACTACGTCACCAACTCGTACTATCGGCACTTCCAGCTCTACAAGTGCATCTACACGCCGCACTACCACGTGCACTTGGTGCAGCGTGAGATCAACGACATCCAGACACCCAAAGCTCCACGTCCGCTCAGTCACGGCTTCTTGCACTCCATAAAGAATCTCCCTCCTGTCGAAAGAAACGAGGAAGTTGCAGTAGAAGTGTCCGATGTCTCTGCAGACGAATAACAGTCCAACGACGTGCAAACCTATATATTCTTGCTCTGAGTGTGATCTCAGCCACTCGCTCTCTATGAATTAGATTTACTCGAACAAGTGCTTGTATTTGTTCTGTGCGAGCTGCACGAACTGGTCGTACACGTCCAGGTCAAAATTGTCTCCAAAAAGAGTCGTCTTGAACTCCTGAATGGACTCGGAGTCCGTTACACGGCCGATCACTTCCACCACTTTGCTGCCGTAATCGCTACCTGGTTGCGGCGTCACGTTGACGATTCCTCCGTCCTAATTCACAAAATAAACGACACGAAAGTAAGTTGGGCGTAACTTTCTAATAAACTTGTTCACTCACCGAAGTTCGCAACGTCACAGCCGTGGGCGTGTGGCTTTCCACGGAACCGACGAGTGCGACTGTGTGGCCTACGTATGCGCCCATGGTCTGCTTGTTCACGCGCGGAGACGTCGCGTTGCTAGTTGGGACGCCGCCAAATTCCATGGTTGCAGGTTGGTTTAGCTTTGTGTCTGCTTGGCGCCAAATCCTCGATCCAGATTTTGACCATTGACAGATTTTGACCAATGACAGATTGGATAACGACCAACAAGACTATTTTTCTAACAGTTCATACTAAATACGAAACTTATATTTTAATGCTTTTTTTACACTGGATTTGCGAGCCACAATCGGCCACGCCAACAACACGAAATGTGCAAAAACGATTCAGAGAAAAAAGTTAGTATATTTGGATAGTTCTACGTCTCAGGATTGCATACACATGCGTTGCTTAGCGTACGGAGAAGTACATAACGAGTTATCGTCCCAAACGTGCCTGCATCTGGGCACGGATTTGTCTATAAATGACCAGTTGGTCATGCCCCGGGAGGATTTTTTTCTTCTTCTAGTGTGCTTGGACAAAAAGAACGTGCGAGAATGGTGATTCGACAATATTGATAGCTATTCTCCAAATTTAGGGGGCACTCACTTCCTCTGATGCTATTCAGCACATCGACGCGGGCCTGACGTGTTACCGTTCCTGCGCACACGGTGATGATCAAGAGGCGCAGATCTACGACGCTGAGAAGGGCGACTGGTGCGAGTTGAGTCCGCCGGTCATCTTGCAGATGCTGGGTCGTGCTGGTCGTATCCAGCCCAACACAAAGGAGTTGACATCATCATCACGCAGCACTTGCAGTTGAAGTGTGTCTCCCGGTGCGATATCAAATGGTGGGGACTCTGGTGGACGACATGAACGCTAACATTGTGGTGGGTAGGAAGAACTTGGCGCAAGAGGCACGTGGTTGGGCTGGGCTACATGTACATATTCATCGTATGCTGCGCAACCCGACGTTGTATCGCAAGGCCGTTCCGATGCTGCTGCTGTACCGCACGGACCTGGTGCACTCGGCCGCGACGCTGCTGGCGAAGCACAACTGAATCAAGTACGAGCACAGCTCGGGGCTGTTTGAGGTGACTACGCTCGGCCTGGAATTTGCACTTCTGCACTTGGACCCATGGGTTGATGAATTTCACTGCAAACACGCTGTCTTTTTTTCGCTGTGTATTCATCTTCATTTTTCAGTTAGGTACATTGATGTCACTTAACTCTATTTGCTAACGACTTCCTATGTCCGTCCCGTAGTGTGCTTCTCTATCACCCTGCAGCTGTGCGCCATCTACTACCTAATGATAGATAAACGGTGCTGACGCCGCCCCCTAAGGAACACCATCGCAGGTCTCCTTCGGTTTCCCGTTGGTTAATGATCCAGTTCCCGATGTCTCATCCTGCATGAACTATGAGCGAGGGCCACCATTCCTGTTTCCGTTGGGACTCCTCAATCGTTCTTTGAAAACTCTTGTTGTCATCCATTGCCTTGTTGGCGAGCAGATCCGCCATGTTGTTGTATTCCCGCACATGGTGGTTCCATGTTACTATTCGTAGTCGCGCGAGTTGTCTCCGGCACCTCCAATAGAGCGGAGCCAGATGTGCAGCATTCGGAGGTCGTCTCCTGACGTGTTGACGCACGATCATGGCGCTGTCCCAATTATGTGTAGTGGGTGGTACCCATACTTACTGCAGGCCGTGAGGCCTAGTAACCCTTGATTTTCGGCCACATTGTTCGTGGTGGTTGCTGCTCCATAGGACATGCTGCCAGTCCACCTAATTTGGAATATACCTTCGGCTTCTTGTGTTTGCGCAACCACGGCCCCTGCCCCACCCGGTCCCGGGTTCCCACGAAAACCTCCGTAAAAAAAGAAGAAACACTTGGTTTCGTTCCAATAGTTTCCCGGGGTGATGTGAGCCTTGCCACCGATGATCCAATAGTGCTCTCAATATTTGAGTTGTCGTGTTGATTGTAGTTCTGTCCGATTTGATATGTGTCTTCATCTAGTTGATTTTGCTGGAAAGCTGCTTGTCCATCAAAGATGTATCAGGACATAGGTGTTAGACTTCCTTGCAAGAGGCTTCACTGCTGTCGACTTTCTTGGTCCGTGCTGACCGCGTTTTCGTTGTCACCGGGACTCCATCGCATTCGTATTTGACACCGTGGACAGCGCAAGCATGTTTCACATGCTTTCTTCCGGTGCGTTCGGCATGGTGTCAACGGAGGCGAAGTTGCGCTCATACTGTTTTGAACACCCTATTGCAACGTGATACGATGGTTAGGCAGACATATAACAAATCCCAATCAATACGCATACCTTGCGGTTATCGGATAGCTACGAGGGGGAGGTAATGGACTCTGCTGAGTTGTTCCACTGATAAAGTACACCTGAAGCAAAAACACGGGGATTTCGTTCTCACATTGAGAAAGGAGTGCCACCATCAGGCCAAGGAAGTGGATATTTAAACAATCTCAGCTTCGGGGTAAATTCGAACTGAACCGGGTCGCACAGTTGCTTTCCAGCACATCATCTGGGATGGGTGGATACCCATCTCCAGACAATCAAAAGGGGATTTCTAAATCAGTTTTATTTGGAATTAATGGAGGGCGATGAATTAATGGAAGTCGCGGAGCTCGCAGTGGCCCCCGTAAGCGATACTGACTCGCGTGGGACGTCGGGCGCCCAGCGAACCCCTGATTCTTCGAGCAAGAAGGCAAGTAAGCGCAAGAGAGGACCAATACCAAAGAATTCGCAATCAAACGACCGCGGCGGGCGTCTCCGACGCCCGCCACTAGTGTCGAGGGTACACAAAGCGGCTAAGGAGAAGATAGTGGGGACGAGCTATACGAGGAGCGAGTCGAAGCTCCTCATCGGTCCCGACAGAAATTGGAGACTCCGATTGCTTGGATACACTTGTTTTGGATCAGCTTGATGATCTCGTCGGGGTGCCGAAGTTGGACGTAAACAGGTTCACTTCGTATGGTGATTTTCTCGAGTATTTGTGCAGCTATGCTAAGCGCAGGTATCAGGTACTTAGTTAATTTTATTTACCCTTTACAACAAAATTCTGTATATTAATTTAAATTATGTACGTTGTTTTTTATTATAGATTTACTCTCGACGAAACTGCTGCTCCTGTTCAAACGTGAAATAAACGGATAAAGGAGAACGGGTGCAAAGTGGACTTCGTACCCGAACATTTTAAGTACTACAATATGACCTACAAGTGTACCCACGCTGGAGACGTGATTCCTGCGACTGCTCGGCATTCAGGCAAACGCCCGAATCAGTTTTCGAGGAGAATAGGGTGTCCAGCCCAGGTAAGACTGGAAAATCGTTTTGTTGGATAAAAGTGTTGTTATATTAATATTGTATTGATGCGTAGATTAATTTGTGCGTCAAAAAGGTTGATGATGAATGGAACGTTTGGGTTACGCATCAGGTGGCCCTACTCAACCATCTTGTCGAAGAAGATGTGTTAAAAACTTACTCCGAGAACGCGGGTTCAAGACGAGGCTGTGATTGACACCGTTCGGACCCTTCGCCGTAGTGGCGCGAACCGAAAGCGAATTCTCCAGTACATTTTGGATAATACGATTGTGGAACCCACTTTACGTGACGTCCACAATTTGCTGGCGAGAGGACGATTCGCATCCCTCGGAAGAGGGGAGGGTACAAGCTGTATTGAAGGATTTTTCGCAGGACGATGGAAACGTGGCAAGCAAAATCTTTCAGGATGTACGTATGCCTTTTATTGTGTGTTCATAACTTTTTTGGTATCTAACATTGGAGTGGTTTTATATATACAGAAGAAAGCATCTTGCATTTCCTTCAAACTGGCCATATGCGTCAAATTTCCCAGACTTTTTGCTCATAGACGCAACGTACAAGACCAACGCTTCTATCTACAAGCTTTTCTAGTTCATGGTGCACGATGCCTTCGGGAAAGGTCAATACGTTCAGGTTGATAGTGGATTCTTTAACATTCTCATACTGTGTGGATTTGGCTGTAAATCTGCGGTTGTCTAACACTACGTGTTGTATTATACATTTAGCGCAGTCTGCTGGTTAATGAGAAGAAGGAAACCCTGCGATTGTCTTGCAGACAGTTTAAGGAGTCCTGCCCTGAACATGAATCCCTTGCCGTCATTATTGTTGACAAAGATTTTACAGAAATTTCTGTTTTGCGGGAAGAGTTTCCTGGGGATAGGATTTTGCTATACCATTTTCATGTGGTACAATGTTTTCATCGAGAAGTGGCCAAGGAGAAGTATCGCCTTGATACGTGTCAGAAAAATGAAATGAAGAGGCTATCAAGTTTGTTAGCGAGCGCACCCACACAAAGGAAATACGAGAATGTGATTAAGACGATGACGGTGATTTTACGAGATGAGGCGACAGCTAAGAGATGGTTTGAAATGTTTCAGAAGAATTGGGAGACGTGCAAGGAAATGTGAAGCTCTATCTTTCGAGATAATATTCCGCATGTGGGTAACCAGACAAATAACAGGTATGAGCGTTTCTATGTATACTGTACGGTGATGACTATACTAACCGTGGATTACATGCAGACTTGAATCAAATTGGCAGAAATTAAACAGCCTTGTTGATCGATCTTCTTCTATTGATCATTGTGTTACGTCGATTTTATTCTCGCAATCCGTTCAGGAGCGGGAGTGGCGGAGGATGTTACACCGTGTGGGTACAATTGACAATTCAAGTTACGATTCGGAAATGACAAAGCTGGGTAACCTAATTTCGAAGCACGCTGTAAGTCAAGTCAAACAGCAATACGATTTTGCCTTTCGTTCAAGTACTCGCTACACACATTACCCACTTCCTCCTTACGTTATGATCCACTTTGATGCTCCGGAAACTGCCACGGAGATTGACCAAGATGATTGCGATGCCCCGGACGAGTACACGCTTAATCCAGTTGAATGGACTTGCTCCTGTATATTTAATATGACGGCACCTGCCGCGCCGTCATATGATTTATTTTCGCAAAGTTTATCACTGCACTGCCAGCTTCGATAATAAAAAACGTTGGCTAATTGATAATAAGGACCCAGAATTACGACGATCTTCACCTGGTGAATTCTTTCAATATGTTATCTATCGAATCTGTACCTGCTACGAGTACAGCCAAGACGCAAGATGTAAAATTTAACGAACTGTAGGATGTCGGTAATGAGATCGCGGAGATCGGTTGTTTGTGGAGGGGGTAAAGCTCAGTCCGAGCTTCATGACTTAATGGGTCAAGTTCTGTCTGACGTGAAGGGAGGGAAACTCCCAACAAGACTTGCTGGAACTACTTCTAACGAACCTTTTTCTGAAGGTTGTGTTCGGGATCATGACCACACAGAAACTACTCAGACGATTCCACTTTTCACCTCACAAGACATGAATACCATGTGTGAAATTTTTGCCGGTCTCAGCCCTATTTCTACAGATAATGGAAAACCAAAAAAATCAAAACAAGACGAAAATACTCCAGAAGCGGTGGAGAAAGCAGTGGAGACTTTCGAGATTGATAATTGTGGTGATACGCCCACCCAGATTGACAATTGTGTTGATAATACCGCATCAACTACTGAAAATACCCAACCACCACTCCCCCAGATTGATAAAGGAGATGCGGAAGAGAGGAATGCTGCAAAATCCGGGTTATCCCGAGATAAAATGAAGGTAAAGGTCGCGCACAACCCAACATTTCTGGAACTGTGGTACAATCTGGAACTGTTTCACAATCCGAGATGGCTGTCGACGGTTTAGCCACTGATCCGGTGGACAGTGGTTTAAGTGTCCAAAATAATCTGAATTGGTGCATTTCTAAGGTGGCAAGCCGGCCAGGGGCACCTAAAGGATCTCGAAAAGTCGCAAAGAAACAAAGGAAAAAGGAAATGGACGACACGATTGCACGTGTTAGTTTCGTTGCGAAGGGGGAACAAGTGGCTTCGCTGCAAGTGTTGGCTCAAGCCTGAAACGCACAAGGACCTTATGATAAGTTCCAAACTGCACTGCGACAATTGAAAGTACGACAATTAAGACGGTCTAATATTAAGATCACGACAACGGATACGGGAAAACTACCAACGCCATCGAGTCAAGTAAACTCGGTACTTGGATCGCCGACACTTACAGATTGCACCACCCAAATCGCTCAATTTTCAGAATAACTGGACCCCTGACCACGACGATAATATTCCAAGAGCGATTGTTTTAGTGACTGTGAATGGTATTATTTATGAATCACGCGCGATGAACGATGGTATGTCATGATGCAGGGATTTAAAAGAATTGATGAGTCTATTCAATGGATTTTGAAATTGAAGTGGAGCCCCGATAGAGTGAGATGTGTTTCTAATTTGGAAACGGTGGTGCCACCAAGTGAAGCAGAACTTCGTATGAAAATTACCAGAGTCCTTCATTGTGATTTTTTTGCGAGTACATTTTTGGGAAGCATGAGCTCGATGAGACTTGTTTGAATAGAGCTATTCTTCGTATGATTAAGATTCATAAAACATACGCAGAGCCGTCATGATTCCAGGCAATGTTGTCACAATGTCAAGGTACTTACCGGAGCGATAACCTGTTCAAGACGCATTTCAGGTAATTTCATGAAGCCTGCCTCTACTTTTTATATCGGTGCATATCGATGGAAACCATTGGTGCGGTATAGCAGCCGACGTTGAAAATGGTAAAGTTACCATTTTGAGCCACAACAAGCTGGTGATCGAATTGCCAGACTAAAAAATGTTGCTGTCAAAGAAATAATTCCACTGCTACCGCCTCGAGACAAGACATAACGCAGTTATAAGACTTCGATCTTTACGCGTATGACTCAAGTGGATAACTATAATTGTGGGGTTTACGTGCTAATTTTCTTTGAAGCCATGCTTGCTCGTGTCTCCATGAACGATTTCGAAGACGACAAACAACGAGTGGAGATGATGCAGTTTTTCCGGTACAAGTACTTGTGCTACACACTTGCTAAATTTTGATAATACACGTAGTAGTTCTTTCATTTAGTTTCATTTAGTTAAAGACTAAGTATGTAATGAAATGGAAGTACTTGTGTTGCATTTACCTACCAAAACATATCCCAGCTATGTCAGCAAGCGAAGATACATGTAAGTTTGACCAAGTTATATTATTATGTAAGTTTTCATTATGTAAGATCGACTGAAGTTGCATGTAACGCCACTTAGCGATTAAGAGTCCGCCATTTAAAAATGCACATCAGCTTTAGAAATACCAGTTAGAAATGGATTAGTGTTGGCATCGAGGTTGCGTTCCACTGGTCGAGCGTTACCCATTCGACCCAAATGAAGCGCCAACTCTTCGTCATCGTCGAGTAGCTCTCCAGTCGACTCTCCATAGTCGACTTCATCCTTCTCTTCATCTCCTTCTTCTTCATAGTCTCGGTCTTCACCCTCTTCGAAGTGAACGTCGCGGTCTCCCAACTCGGCCGTGTCAGTGATCAGCTGACTAGTCCAGTCCAGTCCTTCGTCGTACAGCCCAGCATTGGTTGCTAGACCGCCTTCACTCAGTGATGATGATCCCTTGACCATCTTGCTCTTCTTGATTACTCGAAACTTAGTTACTTAGTACCTGCGAAACAAGCGCACCCTATTCCCGGGTCGCGGCACCAGTTGTGGCATTGTAATAAACATAAATCCGTTAGTAATGATCTCAGTTAGCACACAACAATCGCCGACAAGT
>JAIKVB010000258.1:22457-33180 GCA_024679045.1 Phytophthora brassicae | reverse complement strand
AACGGTAAATGGCCACCTATGAACCTTCGCAACAGTGGCCAAGTAATCGTTCTGTCCAGTGACGCAGAAAGAAACATCGTGCTCTCGTTGAGTTTGATGCGTAGTGAAGGTTGCCCCGAGAGGTGGCTGCTGATGAAGCAAGGCATCGCACTCATGGAGGAGGCGATTCGATCCCCGCCGTGTCATATTTTTACTCCTTAAATACGATTATAATTGCTAGCGTTTATGAGCTAATTCGTTGTTGGACCAGTTAACCCTAACGCCTACACCGCACTTTGACGTTCGCTTAGGACAGGGGCGATACGGTACCGTCAGGGATGGAAAAGCAATCGGAATATCCCATGAGATTGTGAGATTGAAAAATTGATTGTTCTGGTCGGATCCGCACACCAATTTTTTGAGATTGTCAGCTCCAACCATCATTTGCACTTTAAACTGAAGCCGTCATTATGATCCCGACTGCCATGGAGAATTCTGCACTGAGCTTGGACGCGCACTCAATTGCGGATGACACCCCTATGACCAACAAGGAGATCGCTAATGCTTTGTTTGATCCAGGGAGCTGTAATTATCCAGATCGACGTGAGTGCAGTATCTGTAAGAAGACGATCGTGCAGCGCAAGAATGCCGGATTCATCAATCTGGCTCGACATCTTCAGACCCACGACGACTACTTACTCCTTGCCCGCAAAATTCTCGAGAGTAAGGGGAAGTTGAAGCCGAGCATCAAGCTTTACATGGAGAAGGGGGCGTCAGACACGCTGGTGTGGTTGAAGCTCGTCGTACTGTCCAATCTTCCGCTCAGTATCGTAGAAGACCCCCGTGTTTCAGCGCCACATCAAAGCTAAGAAGATCTCGCGCCCAACACTACGCCGTCGTCTACTCCATACTTCTGCAATCGTTCTTGAGTCCGTCAGAAAGGCGATACAAGGAAACAAGTTCGCATTAGTATTCGACAGGTTCACCGAAGGCGCTGAGCACTGCCTTTGCGTGTTCGCCGCAACTGAGGACGCCGCTCGGTTTCTGACCTTCACCCAGTTCGATAATCCAGGTAGCATGACGGCCGATGAGCACATTGTGTTCCTGGACACCATACTTGACGCCTTTCGCCTCGACGTAAAAGACCGGGTTTGTCTAGTTGGTGACAACATGAACACAAATCGATGCATATCGAAGCGTACGCAGGTCCCATTCGTTGGCTGTGCGGAGCATCGTCTTAACCTGGGTGTCAAGGCATTCATTAAGGACAAAGGTTGCCAAGCGGACTTGAAGCGCCTTTCGTCACTCATGAGAAAACTACCTACAGTTTCTCGCTGGGCAAAGCTTGAGAATGCAGGATGTCCATATAAACCGTCCATCCTACACGAGATTCGCTGGACTGGCGCATTCGACATTATCGACCGCTACATCAAAATTCGTTTTTTTTGACAATGTTCGAGTCAGATACTAGTATCGACAACTACGACCCTTCAAGTCTACAGTACGAGTTCCAAGACAAGAGTGTGCAAGAGCTGATTCCTTCTGCCGCTGTACACACCCGCCTATCAGACCTCTATGAGAATCTCAAGGTCTTTTCTTACGCAACGAAGCAACTCCAGGACCCACGCGTCACCGTGGCGGACGTGAGGGACATGTTTTACATGCTGATTGAAGAGCACGGAAGCCTCGAAGATCAATTGGGGCCTCAAGCGACCTTTGTGGAGTCGAAGAGGTTCGAATCCATTCTCGTCAAGCTTCAAAACAAAATGCCACTCAGAAGGACAGATAAGTCATTTGCTGTACGTCTCCTTCGTGAACCGATGGACACTGCTACAACTGACGTCTCTGACTCTCCCACGAAGCCTAACAAGGCAAAAAACGAAACGGTAGGGAAGCCTCAGCGCGAGCTGAAGCGAAAGAGGGAGAGAAGAGGTGACGGCGATTGTGGCTACGTCGATACTGCGTGGATCCTACCAACTTCAGTCGTCGTGGAACAATGTTTTTACAGGTGCACATCATCACGGGATACCTGAAGCGGAGTCTTCACGTGGAGACCAAGTGCGCGTTGCTTATGCTGCGTCTGAACTGGGGCGTGCTTTTCATTCAAGACATCTCGAGGGCTATCACTGAAGCCAGAAGCAGTGGTCGACTCGATGACGATAGAGCTGAAAGTGACAATGATCTATGCATGTAGACTGATATCATGTGCGTGCCTTAAGTATTGCATATAAAGATTTTACAATACATTGCAATGATTGAAAGATTGATTGTTTCCTAGGCGAGAGCAATCCAACCTTCAATCTAGATTTTTCCAGCCCTGTGTACCGTATTACATTTTGGCGCCGAATGACATGAAATATTTTTTCTGCGATGGTTGAACTCCCAGAATTAAAATGAGACTGCGTCAAACAAAATGTTACTAACGCGTCTTTTAGAGTTATCGGGATATTGTGAATTCCGTCCAAATTTGCACATTTTGGGCGGTTCGCCGAGTCTCCCACATACAAAATCAAGTTATTTGTGGAATCGCCAAAGTGGACAAACAGCTGTTCTTTGACGTACCTGGTACTTAACAGTGAGATACAGATTGTTTACACTTGCGCAATTGCGTGGCGATTGGTTCGAAGAACCGCGCACGGAAATTTTATATAGCACAATAATCAACTCTAAAAGATTAAACAGTGATTTCCGTACTTAAGTGATTTTTTGAAAAAATGACACAAATATTTTAGAATACAACCCTCATTATAATAACTATATTAAAATCCGTTACAAAATTAAACTTTTGGCAAACTTAGAGAGCGAATTTGCTAACAAATGTAAAACGGACACCCCCACTGGATTCCTGAGTCAATTTTACAACGGCTACCATTAAGAAAAAATGCCAATAATGAATAGAGAGTGTGTATTTAGCCCGAATGAAATTAACCTTCCCCCACCGAATCCTTCGATGAACTGAGAAAATTCCAGATTTGCTGGCCTCCGCTTATCCGGACGGCCCGGGACGTAATACCAGGTGTATACCGTTAACCGCAAAACTAAAATCCCCCTTTTCGAACGCGTGGCTGAAGCGCGAGCTATGAATTCTCGGACCCATGCGCGCCGCTCCAAAGCGCCGCTTGCCGGAGAAGGAACTCGACGACATTGACGAGAGTGGCGACAATAGCGGAGACTCTGATGACTCCGTTAGAGGCGCGTGGCGGCCGTCACCTCTACCCCCTGCACTAAACTACTCGGCGGAAGAAGCATTTACTAGTGGTGAAGGGTCGGGAAACGCGGCGAGCAGTATAAGTGATTATAACGCCGACACTCGCGTCGTATCCCCACCCCCACAGCAGATAGAGTTATCGTCATTGGATTCCCTCGAGGACTATTTGGTCAGCTATCAGACTCGGACGTTTCAAGTACGTTTTGCGTCGTGTTATTAACGTTTAAGTTTGTGTCGTCAATACCTGATCTAACATGTGTCGTAAATTACAGATCGTCCGCACCCGCACGAAGACATTGGCTACAGAGCGCACGGCAGCGCACGCTAAGATTGACAACTATCAGTCAAAAGCGGAGAAGATTCCTGGCGTCTGGCACCAGTACGCTAAAACGTTTGTATGCACGCATCCCAACAAGTACCAATCTCAAGCGAGCAGTAAACAGCCTCGGCAGGAGTCTCGGAACAAAGGCTGCAAGGCCCAGGTATAGTTGACTTCAATAGTTTTCAGTCGGATTTAATCGGTTTCAGTCGTAAGGCTGCAAGGCCCAGGTATAGTTGACTTCAATAGTTTTCAGTCGGATTTAATCGGTTTCAGTCGGGCTCAATCGGGTTCGTCGACTCTAGTCGGACCCGTTCGGCCGTACGTATACTAACAAGGACCGTTTACTACTGCTATATGTAGATTAACGCTTGTGTTCAAGTGGTAGACAAGCTCTCCAGGAAATTCGATATCCGGATTACAAGGTGCGCCTCGAACACAACCACGGTCTTTCAGAGCATTCGTTTAGGGGTCACCCTTCTCAGCGCTTGGTTCTTGATGATGATACACTGAATACTGTTGATGTTCTCCGAAAGGCCGGAACAAAGAAGACTAGCATTCTCAAATTCATAACGGACAATTCAAGCAGCAACTGAAAGGCCGGAACAAAGAAGACTAGCATTCTCAAATTCATAACGGACAATTCAAGCAGCAACCCCAAGCCTCAAGACGTACACAATCTTATTCGCAGTTTGAAGGCTCGTGCAAATGAGAGCGGTCCCAGCACTAGTGCCAAACGCCTAAAAAACGGTTGGCGGAGTTCGATGAGCAGACTACCCGTAACGTTGGCAAGATTTTTGTCGATGACGTGAATCAGATGGTAAATTCAATTGCTTCAGCGCTAAACTATACAAATTGGGTAACTCATTTGTGTTACCGTATTCATACAGAAGTTGCGACCTGTATTACCCTCCGAACCATGCACATGCGTACCATTTTCGAGCAATTTCCACAGGTTCTTCTTGTTGATTCCACACATGGCACGGACCGGTCCAGGTACAAGATATTCGATCTTATGGCTCATGACACTTTCGGGAAGCACGCTTTACTGCAGAATGAGCGCTGGCCAACTTTGCTAACAGCACTGGAGGAGTTTAAGTCCAAGAACCCCTCGTGAATTAAGGTATCTGATACCTATATGCTGCAAAAACCAGTATTGGTGCAGTATTTACCCCTCGTGAATTAAGGTATCTGATACCTATATGCTGCAAAAACCAGTATTGGTGCAGTATTATGTTTGATCTTGCGCTCAAGGACGTTTGTATCTATGATCCAAGGTCTTCATCGTACGTGGTTGATGTACGAGCGATTGCTGAAAGGTGGTTCACGGGTCTTCCCGATTTTGCACCAAGCAAATATCGAGTACGTCCATACCAAAGCGAGCTAAGAGTGCAAGCCGACAGTTACAATTGTGGCATGTGCATCCTACTAGCCTTGGAGTTAACGTCGGCACCGGTCACTTTAGTCTTCTGACGAGAAAAGAGCTACAAAATCTCCGCTACAGGTACTTGTGTAAGTGCACTTAACTTCAACAAGTTGCTCTATTTTGCGTCGTATATTACATTCGGTTAGATGGGGACTTCTGTTAGGCTGTGGGGTCTTCTTCAACTCAGAAGTGTAATACCAGAAGCCGTCGAAAATAGTTACAAGTAGGATACCAACCCTAGCTGAAGAGTGAATGCAAATAATCTGGCAACATCCCTACATATACCGCACCTCATTTAGTAGTTTCACGAAAATTTGTTCTCAAGAAGTCGGCGATTTCCACGATCCTTTCATACTAGTGCGCTCTTGGGTACACAGTCCGATATCCACTTCCTAATCTAACAGAGCCTTAGTAAATAAAACATATTATTTTAATGAAATACGTTGTCTTGAATTAAACTAGAACTCGTCAAGCAAGTTTTTAATGACCTCTCATCTTGTGAACGCGTAGGCTGCTCTGATTCGAGTAGGTAACGTTGCAAAAACCTCACACTTGAAAATCCCATTACTACCTTCTCGCTTGCGTTTGAGTTTGTTGACGCCTCCTTTAGGATTATCATCGCAGTAAAATCGACGTTTCCGCAGATGTGGTCCCTTCATCATTTTAACGCCACAATATTGGCATTACTATGCTCTGGAAACACATTCTGGGCGACATCAGACACCCAAAGAACGTCCTCGTAGCTTAGGTAGCAGTGAATTCGATATTTACTTTGGGGTATGGCAATCCATTGTGAATTAGGTCGCCACGGAATAACACGCAAAACCCCGGTGGGATGAACACTACGCGTAATTTAGAATCATCTCTCATCCTGAACATCCGGTGTCCATGCGAAGATTGATGTCATGTTCAAGAGCGAATATCATACTCGCTGGAACACCGTCTGGGTGATGGTGGCGAATCTCCTGATAATCTTGATGAAATTCCTATTCGATCCCTCCAGGCTTTGATCGCATAACCGAGAACACACCCGGTACCCATTTTGGGTGAATCATTGCAACAATTAAACTGCAGGGCCTTCTTCAACTCCTTCGGTGACGATGACATTCCCCTAGGATTTACGCGCGACTACGAGCGAAAATTATTCTCCACACCACCGACGCGATTAAATACGCCTTCAGACTTACGTTCTTTGGCTTCCGTGAGTAGAGCTGGGACTACACGGCCGGGTAGACCAACTCCAATAGGATGGTATTCGTTTGGCAACAAAGGCCCAGTTGTCGCTTGCTTCATTGTGGTCGTAAGGGCTGAATTTGAAACTGATGGGGGCCATGTTGAAACGGGAACGCTCAGTGAAACGGGAACGCTCGGTGAAACGGGAATGCTCGGTGAAGCGGGAACGGGAACGCTGTATACCGGTATTGGCGATCGTTAAGAGCCCCCTTTACCTGTAAATTCTCCTTCAAACGGATATAATCCGGCTAGAAGTGATGGGCATGTATACTATGAACACGCATCATTTCATGACACGAACTGACTCTTCAAACAAACGGGCATGTTCGGGTATCAATCGGTAATGCTCGGGAAGAAAAGCCCCGTCACATTAATTCCATGCGGGCTAAATAACGCGTGCCTAATAAATATTGCCGCAGTTTATATATTCTTTATGATCGTTTACCTTTTCTTCCTCTTCCATATGTCCCGGTAGGTAGTCCAGTAGGAATGAAGGCTCGCCGGTCAAAGGTCCACACCGTCCCGAGCTCCGCACGCTCGACATCGCCGATGATGTCTTGAGGCAAGTCGACTGCCGATTGCAATGTGGAGGAGGAATTATCATATTCAAGTGGATATCCACTTGTATTTTTCCTGGAGACGCTGTCGAGCTACCCACTCACTTTCCTAACTTGAAAAACATAAACTGTCAGCTAAATGTCACTTTACCGTTAGAGAGTTGGAATGTTTGACAACGAACACAAGATGATGCCCACAGCTTCTCGAGTGGTGAATATCGAAATCGGGTGGGGCTTAAAATTAAGGAAAACGTGGTGCCTTATCGAGTTGATTTGAAATGGAAGGTTAATAAAATGTGACGGTGTGAATGGCCATTGGCACAGGACGATTATAAGGGATAGGCCAAGAAGCTATGAGCTGGTAACCGAGGGTTATTTTATTCACGTTGTTTCCAACAGTCAATTACATTCATCAGACATTGTAATAATGGTTGCTACCCCGCCTTTTCGTCCAGGAAGCGATGATTCAGCTCCATCTGAAGAAACTACGTCTAGGACTTGGAAGGATGTGGTGCTCGGGTTAACCGTGCCGTCTAACGTGAGTCCGGCGCATCCAGCTATACCAAAAGTCTCCGCCACGTCCAGTCTCTGCAAAACGAGATAAATGTGAATCGTCTGCTTCGAGCACTACCGACAAAAAAAGCAAGTGGCGACCAGCGGAAGGCGAAAAATTGCCTCTCCAAGAAAGTGGCAGATCACCAATTTTCTGTTGACAATCTGGTAAAGCAGTACCTGAAGAACCGCATGTCCCCGTTGCACTGGCAAGTCATGCGCGATTTAAAGATCGAAGTTGAAGCCGGTGGACAACAGATGGAGAGCTTTTGCGGGACGATAGTATCGTGGGGTGACACTAATGAAGTATACTACTGGACAGTCGAGTTTGCAAAGATCAAGAAAATATTGAGTCTGGGCTGCCAAGAACTCGCTGAATGCACCCATGATGCGTATGTCCATGGCGTAGATGTTACCGGTAATACTCACCACCATCCGGACGAAGCTGTCGTTTAAACTATTCGACCAGTACCATTTCCTAACCTTTTCAATAGTTGTGGGTTGCATAAACCTGTTTATAAAGTTGCTTTTGACGCTCATCATGATTTCGCATTATGCGTCTTGTTCACAAGCTGTTTAAATTACGTACTCAATGAACAGCTTCTACACTGCACGTCCTTGATAACAATCCTTTTTTGTCTTGTCCTCGATGAACCTCCAAAAAAACTCGATAATAAGCCCGTCTCATCGAAATCGCACGTGCTTCAAGTACGGCCTCAGGTTGAAGACTCCTGAAGAAAAAAGACCCCGCCTTGAAGCTCAAGTGTGACCGGCGTTACTGGCTGCACGCGAAAAGGCGAGGCATTTTGCAAGCAAGTGCTATAGGAAAAATGCAGAATGACTGGAGTAAGAAAGCCACATTTTCACGCCAGAAAATCGGAGTGATGCCTATTGCAAATATATGGGATTTTACTTGTTTTAGCAACGCCACTATTCCATAAGAAAATTCCAAGTGGATATCCAGTCAGATAAGATAATTCCTCCGTGGTGGAGGGTAAAAGTAAGATTGGCTATGCCTTTCATATGTATTGTCACTTATTGCCCAATTAAATATTGTATTGGAGTCGGCCAGATCCTATAATACATATTTTTAGTTGAAAATAAATATATTACTAAATTCCCATATTTAATTCCGATCTCTGGTGCAGGGTCTTAAAAGAAAGAGGAGACGCTCCTTGTTGCCGTGGTGTGCTCAAATCCCGTTTCGTACTTAGGTTCATTAGTAGCTTTATGTTGACGCAGTCTCAAATGGGTTTTATAATTGTTCGACGACGGTTGCAGTCGCCTTTCTTGTATCTTCATTGCAATGAGCTCGGAGCGGCGTACAGGTATGCCTGGTGGATCTAGCAATTGCGGTACGTTCGACCTAGGGTCCGACCTCTCCGACGTCTCCACCAGATACCATAAACCTGTGCAGGACAATCATATTTAAAAATAATTTCTTTTCAATATTATATGTAGTTGAGACCCGGGTTGTTGGTGTCACCCCGGGTCGCCGCTCACTGGTTCATATTCATATTAGTGGTTCTGCAGCAATTATGTACCTAAGTACAGATTTGGACACAATGATGTGAAGCGCGAGATTTTTCTAATTTATGGTGACACGATGGACATAAAAGAGTGACACTTGCAATCAATGACACTTAAAGTATTATTTAACCAATCAGAGCTCATTGTTTAAAAATAGGAAGCACTTTTAAAAGTTTGATTGGTGGGCTCAGCCTGTTAACGATATCTATGTTTACTCAACTGACGACGATTGTAATTTTTACTCAACTGACCGCCCAAAAGGGATTTCTTGGTGCCGGGGTTCCAAGGTAGGTGCACGTGCAGACGTCCCCCGCCATAAAAGTCAGTCTAAATGGTAAGTCTATTACAACCCTGCATTTTGCCAAGCTCTTTGAGCACAACTCTCACTAACTGCATCCCATGCTTTGATGACGCGGTCCACAAGACGCTTACGCTACTCGGGGGTCGATAGCTTTTGTAGCTTCAACAATCGGTCGTGCGAGATACCTTGCTGCCTGTGTTTCCCACCGTACTGAGCTCATACAGGCTGGCGCTAAATAAAATTGTTATTTAATTGAGTACCAAAGGGAGGTCAATCAATAATTTGTTTATTGCAACTAAAATTCAATCGCGGCGTTGCCGAGTTTTGCAATCATCCTGTATAATTGCTGCAGCTACCAACTGAGGGTCCCATGATGTCCGATTGTACTCCAAAAAGAGAAGCGTCTCGAGAGTGGTCGGGTGCATCGCCCGCCTGTTACGAGTGAGAACCAGTCCCGCGCGAGAGAATAGTCTCTCAACTTCGTTAGAGGTAACCGGGATCCATCGAAGGTCGATGTACCGTGATTGTGATGGCTCACCACCTGCATTAAGTATCTGCTCAACAAACGAAAGAGACCCTCCCTCATATATTTCGGCGTCGCTGCTAGCTTCACGGCGGCTGAGTACGACGATCTCAGCAGGTGTTAGCGTGGACTCTTTTCCTGATAGTACTTTGACAATATCAGACTCGAAGTGAGGCGCTTTCACCACATTAGAAGCTCGAGCATCCAAGTACTTGCTCGTTGCGGGGAACTCTTTAATATAGCGTCAAAAAGACGGCGCGTGTCCAGAAAAGTAGCTTCACGCTCGCTAACGTCTCAAGTCTGCAAGCGCTTGCTGACGCTCTCTATCTTTTTCATCGAGTCAAAAATTGTCTCCAGCTCCACTTCTTCTCATGGCGTTAGTAGCACGTCTAAAAGGTTGCGATTTGTTCGGTCAATGCAGTCAGCTATGGCGATATACCGGTCCAGCCTTTCAAACGTACTGCTCCAACGTGTGGCGTGCTGGTCAGGGGCATCCTGGCTCCTGCTTGTAGTAGAGCGTGACGGTTTTTAATAGTGCCCAGCGTCGTCATTAGCCCATGTAATTTTTCGAGGAGCCGTCTGTTTGGCTCAAGTAGCATTTGTACAGCAAGCTGTAGGCGGTGGCTAGCACAGCCAATCATGGGTACGCTCGTTCTACTCGAAATGGCTCCATTAACGGAAGCGTGGTCGCAGACGTAGAACATTAGTTGATCGACATTTAATTCGTAGACATCCAAATCAAAATCAAGAAGCTCGATAAAAGAATCAGTGTTCATGCTACCTTCGTCCATAAATGGGGAGAACACAAGCAGAAACTTTTCACCGACGCTGCAGTTGCCGGGGTAACAGCAATGATTGCAGCGTAATGAGTTCCAGCTTCTTCCAAGCGTCAATCATAAGTCCGAAAGGCTTGACCGTCAATCGACGTCGGATGCGAGCTTGCACTGCCGGCTCGACAGATTGTAGGTTGTTTTTGAGCTGAAGCCTTGATATAGGCAGACGGGACGAGTATTTTCTAGCCCGCTTTTCTCGCAAAACTAAGTTCGTGGTGATCCATCACCACCCAGTCCATCCAGTGATAGCGGTTCATGATGT
>JAIKVB010000258.1:0-22422 GCA_024679045.1 Phytophthora brassicae | reverse complement strand
CCGTCGAGTGTGTTTGGGCGACCAGCTAGAACGTAGTATTCATCTAGGTATACCCCACTGTGGCTGCGATCCATATGATCGAGAACGGCCGTATACCCACCGTTGCGGGGTTTAGCACGGCTCCTGGGGCAAAGTCGACAATGGTAGCGGTTGTCTCGTCTTCAAACAGCACTTCGCACAGTTGAAGGGAAGTAGGACGAGAGGCAATGCGGGTACCATATCGGTGAAGGGAGTAGGGAGGTCTAGAGAAGGCTGTATCGCTGCTATAAATTGCAGAGTGGAAACTTCGGGGGGGACTGGCTGGTCCAGGGAGCACGGTAAAAAATGAACCTTTAATTGGACGTGATTGGCTCTGGCGTCAATCAATAATTTCTTGTGTTTTAATTGGATTAATTTATGGTGCACTTGTTTTTTACGCAACCCTGAGCTCATAGGATAGCGTAATCGCGCGGAGCTTCTGTTTAAAGGGGTCCATAACTCCAACGTACAGTGGTTGGAGCACCCAGGTGGTGTTTTTCTGCAGCGATACCACCTCGGAGCCCCACGTTGCCAAAGCTTCATGTGCTTCCGTGCTCACGTGACACATCGCCAACTCCACTGCCTTAAGCGAACAGTTGCGCTGTTCACGTCCTTCCCGGCATCCTCCATTTCCCGTCTTATCACTAATTGGAGCCCATTTCACGAGTGTGCTTATCTCACGGGGTAATTAATAGTGGTGTTGAGCACCCAAGCTGTAGCAGTTGCTTTGGCTAATATTATAGTACAGTACGTCGACCCAACATACTGATGTGTCATCCGTTATATCTTTGTGTCCAAATCTGTATATGTCGGTACAGTGCAGCCCCGCTAACAATAAGCGCGTCATGTTCACGCGCCTGAAAAGTGGACACGGCGGACGCACGGTCGTGTTTACTTTTCAGGCGCGCGAACACTTGAGATACCGCCACTAAATATTGTTGATGCTGCTCCATTTTGCTACAAAAAAATAGATCGATGTTAGAATCACAACATGGGCTCACGTCTTCGTACTTAAGTATTGTGCCTTTCTGTCAAAACGCCCTCCGTTTTAAAGTCCTACGTAGAAGGAAGGGTTCTACGAAAGCATTCCTTTCTGACCAGATGGGCCCCACTAAAACCAAACCTAACCCACTTACAGCAGACTGGAAAGTATAAATTACAGTATTATTATTCGTCGCTAGCACTCTAAGCTCTCCATTTATGGTAATTATCCGGTATCTATAGAGCTCTATATTTCTAAAGTAAGGAGGTGATGGGCCTTGGAGCTCCCCGCCATAGCATTATTGTAATTGTGCTACAGCTAACACGACGCGAAGGGTTGAATGGACCAATGTATTGCGGCACTTGGTCCATATTTAAATAATAATACGATCTTCTTCTACAAATCCGAGCCCTTTCGTAGGACGCTTCGTAGGACTAGCTGGGGGGGGGGGGTAGGATGGTGGCAGAGGTCACAGGTCTTTCGAAGGACCAAATGGCCGCTCAAATATGGCCGATCGGGCCTTATTTCGTTAAAAGGTGGTCTTTCTCCAAATTGGAGACCCTTCGTAGGACTTGTTGTATGGGTAGTTTCCTTCTTCGATCATCACTGCGTTGGGGCAAGTAGACTTGATTAGCTCGGAGAGTTAGGCTCGTTGGAGTTCTATCCTAAATCCTACCACGGCATACAACATTATCAAAGGGGGGAACCCGTCCTAGAAGGACTTCTACTTGAGTTGCTACGGTAATCAAGTCTCGTGAAGACAAGAGAAACAATCATCACTGACGGCTTGGCCGTGTCTTCGTGGAGCTCTGAGCTCAGCTGGTGGTCTTTGTTTCTTGCTGGTCTCTGGAGCTCTGAGCTCTGGCAGGCCAATCTGCGAATGTTCGAGATTACGTGCTGGCTCGGTTCGGAAACCCACGGTTCAGCCACTCGTTCCAACTCGCACTTAACCGACCACTGATTGGATGATAATTGTGTCAATTGGATATAGAATGGATTGACATGAAGCCATTGCTAAATCTGGACCCTTGGGTCACCAAATCCCACCTGTACCCCTACCCCTTCTGTCTAAGGGCCACCTTTTTTGGAGTCCGATTAGCAATTCTTGCAGAAAGACACAATACATACAAGGGTCATAAGGTGGACACAATGAAAGTAAAATACGGTGCAAATTTCAAACATTACCCTGCTTCAGGTGCTACAGGAGTGTACTTGTCTCGTGAGCCTGGTTGTTATACAAATGTACGTTCGACTTGGCAGTCTTGGATCGCAAACTTCAGGTGCTACAGGAGTGTCGTACATACTTGTCTCGTGAGCCTGGTTGTTGTACAAATGTACGTTCGACTTGGGCAATTTTCGTTGAAATGCAACTCACTATTTATCTTTTAATATGAGTCTTGATGTTGTCCCATCTATCCACCTTGTCCTGCATTCAGACCTTCACAAACATGGGCTAGCTGATTATGTCCATGTTGAAGCTTAATATGGGCGTTCTGGGAGTTGAGATGTAGAGTATATAATGAGTAGGGATGTATTGAGTTGGTAAATTAAGTCCCAAACTAGCAGCTAGGTCTCGCAAAGCATTGGACTGATTCGATTTGCATCACGCCCTCTAAGGAAAGTCGGTAATACTTCATCGGTATTCGTCCTTCTCCCATCCTAGATCCGAGAAATCACTCTCCACCGTCGCAGTGATGGGGATGATCGAGGCGAGATCACGCAGAACTGCTTCAAGAGGTTAAATTCTTCACCAAGTAGTTTCCAACCACCATCAAACAGTGTTGTTTCGTCATTAAGTGCGCCTAAAGCCTGGCGAAGTATATCATCACGAGCGTACGCTCGCCGAAGAAGTGAAAGTTGCTGCCCTATTTTGTGGACTTCAAGCACAGCGACTCGAACATGGAGGCGTTGCCAATGCTCGTTGAAGAGCTGATTGAAAGATGACACATCCATTTGGAGAGGCGGTGAGCAAGGACTGAAGGTAGATAGTTGCCCGATTTGTTGTCCGACGTACGCTCCGCTAAAAAGTGCTGATACTATCAGCTTTAGAACGAACATCTAGGCCATCGCAGAATAAAGCAAATCGGTGTCCTCCTCAATCATATTTTCGAGCATCTGCTTGCACCAGCTGGATCTAGTTATGAAGAGGGTTCACAAGGCTTCTGTAGATGAAGCGTTTTATAAACTCAGACGTCGATGTCCGGAAATCTTAGTCCCCAGCCAACATTTGATCACGCAAATGAGCACCACTTGTCTTCTGGTGGATGATACACGATGGCTTTCTATGGAGGGATTATGTTCATGGATTGTTGGCAACATCATAGAGCTGCAAGAGTAGTATGCCTCGAAATTCTCCCGCCCAAAGTGTATCCCCTCGTCACGTTGGTGTGGTTTTGTTTTCGAGGTTGACGTGCTTACGACCGAGGCAAACATTGTTTTCGTGAAGCTTCAAGGAAAACTCACACTGCACTCTCAACAGCGTGCTGCGCTCGCAAATTTGGTGACGACCTATGCCAGATTGACGAGTATGAAATGTCCACTAAGTTCAGATGCTCTGGAAAGTGTTGACACGACTCGTTCAGAAGTGTGTGGGGCTTATATACTCAGTCATGCTTGCTCGTAAATTTCTCTATGAGGTGGCTCTTATCAGCACAGCTCTCGAACTGGTCACTGGGTTTCCCATCGCTTTAGACACTTCAATTCTACATGGGAAGTCGTACTTCGATATACGGTCTCGATTTTCCTTGAGGGGAATGCTCTACAATTTTCACCTGATGGCAGTTTCATTGTACGAAGAGCACACAAGAGAGTTAATGCTCGCAACCCTGTCTACGTTTCTTAAAGCGTTGGTTTCTGAGTGGCGACAGTTGCTTGTTGGAGTATCGACGGATGGGGAAAGCGTCCTCGCTGGCCGTATCCAGGGTGTAGCCACCCGCCTCGAAGCTGCCGTACCTGCCAAGAAGCTTGTTCGTGTATGTTGTGCACTCAGCTGCACAGAGTACTCTGGCACTGTTCGACATCAGTGTGTTCGTACTTCCAGTGTATACAAATAGCCCCGTTTCGTCACGTACAAACCGTGCAATTTCTGCTGCCATCCGAAATGAAGTTCCTCTTTTATCAAACCCATCACTAGAAAAAAACGCTTTTGGTTTCTGATTGTGGCCTTGTACTTGACCAATGCACCGTCCAGTACCCATTCGAAGAGACCAAATGCTCTCTCATGTGACACCTCACCAATCGTATCAGGATGGAAAATAAGATCGCCAATAATGGTGTCGACAGTTGAGGGTTTCACGTGGACCACTATATCGTGTTGAGAGATGTCAAAGTAGGCATGAAGGGATTCGGACAGTGGGACAACCGATGACGACTAAAAAATTCTTCCCTTGCCTCGTCCGTCCTAGGTAGGTCATTTTGCAGGATGTTCGGTCTCGAGGTGCTGCGTGTAGCAGGTAGATCGGAAGGTTTTGAAGTACTTTACCTTCGTGGTCTTCTTTCTTGGTTTAGCGTTGGTGGATAAAGGTTGGCGTTCTTTGCTCTTGAACACGTGGCATAAACCACATCTCACGGACGTCACCACACAGTTAGACCCTCAAGATGTCGACACTAGACTGTAGCGCATTGCGTGTTGGGGCTCGTATGGTCGGAGGGTTTCTTTGACTTCTTCTTGAGGGGATGCAAGCTGATATGAGATCTTGAAGGGGCTTTGGAGGCATAGATAACTGCGGTCGCTTGGTTAAAAGTAAAGGTGAGTGTAGCGGCCGTGTGGGTGTTGGCGATAGATTACAAAACGACTCCTTACAGCTATTCTCATATGGGCGATTGGAAACTAGAATATGGTCAGTATGGGAACATGACCCAGATGCCCATGATTGTGAAGGCCTGCCTGCAGTCCGAGAGTTTGTATATTTTTGGCGAGCTTGTTTAGTCAGCATCGTAAACTTTCTGTAGATTGTCACATACGCAGGGGATGTTAAATTTGGGGCTTTAAGCCAACCGTATCGCTCCGAAGTGCTAGGCCCCCGTGCAAGATACTTATGTCTTCCCTGGAATCAACTGGTTGGCCGACGCTGGATTCAAGATTTGGCCGTTTCACATGGTTCCATTCGATGAACGACGAGGGAAGCGTTTGACTAGGAAGCAACGCTGGTGAGTGAATTGTGGGCATGTTAAACTACGATATTGAGGCGAGTTACAATCAGACCGATACATGCTGACGATTTTGAAAATATTATTGAACAGATTCAACTTTCACCTGTCACCCACCCGAATATTGGTAGAATGTCTCTTCGGGAAATTCAAGGACGCCTCAAAATTTTGCGCGGGGTCGTAGATCGGCAAGTGCACAAAACAAATGCTCGGATTTGTGCTGCAGCCGTACTTCACAATCTGTTTGTAGACATTGACAGCAGCGAAAACATTAGCGACTACTTGACGTGTGACCCGATGGATGTGAACCCAAAATACCTTAACACCCTTGTTAAAGAGCTTACGGCTTTGTGGCCCTTTATATAGTGACGTTCTCGGGAAATCCTGGGTGCACGGGTAAACCAATTTATTGAGTCGGGTACATCTCGTGATAATGGTGAAATGAAAATGGTGGAGATGAAGAAGATAGAGTTGGCGACGATGGGGCCGCTGCTGCTTATGATACAGAGTGTTCTGATTCATCAAGTCAAGCACGTTATGAAGCCAACGCCAAGGCCAAGACTCGTTCAAAAGGACATAGATCAATATCGAATCGACCTGATGATGCGCTCCAAGCTGGGTTTGGTTCAATTGAGCGCATCTTGACAGTTCGACAAGTTCCAAAGTCAAATACCCAATCTGGGGGAGGTATACACCAGTTAGTGGCCAATTTAACCTCGACAATTGAGGCCGCCAAGGTCAGCCAAGTGGCTTATATGGAGATGTAGCGCCATGCAAGTCAAACGTTGCGTCAAAGCATAGAGAATCTTCAGCAGATGCCCGCAACCGCTGTTGAAATATTTGCGAAAATGAAAGAGCAGATCCGTGGTGTCAACCTCTAATGAAGAGCGCAAACCAAGTGGTGCAGAGCAGGCACTCACGCCTACAGCAACTCTCCACTTTATTCGTTATCGTGACGGTAAAACTGTTCCATATACGCGTTCCGTTTTGCTTCTCCTAAATTTATATCATCTTATGTACGTTTACAGTGGTTATCAAATGACTTCTTCGCTTGGATTCTTCGTCTATTCTACTCAAATTCCAAATCGTCACCCCCGACGACGTAACAAAAAAGTTGCTGGGCATTTCACCGTATCTACGATCCTCTTCATCATCTTCCGAGTCCGAAGTAGTTTCGAGGGCTTGGTTTCCGATTGCGAGTAGACGTGTACGCTTGGCTTGATATGCGGTTCGAATAGAATTGAGCTTGTTCTTCAACTGCTCGGTGGTTACCTCGCGCGGACTCATTCCTTAACCCCACGCATTTTCAATCAGTGCTTGCTCCAGAAACGTGTGGACAGTGGCTTCCCACTTTGCACGCATGAGCTTTGTATCTGCCGTTGTGACTGCAAATTTGTTCAGGATGAGCGGGGTTTTGAAGCGAGTTTTGATTGCGAGTGCTGTCAATGAAACCGACCAGCGCATAGGCGGTAGAGGAGCTGCTGTCTTCTTAGTTGTCGATTTGGTTAGAATTTTCGTCTTCGAAGACTTCTTTTTCGGAGCAGTATTCTTCTACTTTGGCGCAGTCTTACTCTTGTGTGTACTATTTTTTGATGAGTTTGACTTCCTTGAGTGCGCCGAGCGTCTTGCTTTTTTTGCAGGTGGGCTCGTTGAGTTAGCAAGACGACGAGCTTGATTATGGGGCGCTGTCGACGTGCCTAACGAGCGAGTCCTCAGACCATATTGTTGGGTCCATCTCCTCTCCACGGATCGTGACACTTTCTTGCCATGACTTTGTAGCTGGAAACTCATCTTCGCTTGTAACAGAGTCAATGCGTTTGCGCGTGGACATGGTGGTACTTCTTCTTCTTCAGGATTTAGCAGCAGTGGCCTTCCTCCTCTAGACGACAGCGCGCGGGGGTTTCTTGAAGTGCAAGGGAAACAACCTATCTCAAAGTTTGGTATGCACTTGGGTAGGTTTTGAAGAATAATGCGGTGGGAAGCGTGGATATGGCGAAGATTTATTTGACCGAAGATTTATTTGACCTCTTTATTTTTTCAGCAGATATAATTTGACAGCAAGAAAATGGAATAATTTTCTATTTGGATAGAGCTCTTACGCTGCAGCGAAGGCGGTCGATCACGACCGCTCATTTGGGAAAGAAAGCGATGATGTTAGTGTCAACAGAAAGTGTATCCAGACTCCGAGGGTGACTTCAGAAGACGCGCAGTCAAGTGGAGGGGAGGGATGGCGTCAAGCGGCGGAAACGACGGTGAAGTATCTGATGAAGATACTAGGCTAATTTTGATTAGCGATGATCTTCGAGAGGAGGTGACGTGGTTGATTCGGAGGATTCTTGCGAGCGGAAGTGTTTGCCAGCGATACACCGTTGGCAACTTGAGAGATTTGAGAAATAACTAGAAATTCACTAATGTCCGATACAAGCAGGCCCAGGCCAGCTTTTTGGAGCCGAATATCTCGAAAACAATAACGATAGGGGTAGTCAATTGCGCAGCAAGAAAAAGATATTTGTTCCTTGACAGCAAGAAACAAATATTTCCAGCTATCTGATTGGCCAAGAAAATTTTGTCTAACTGCACCAAAACTTGACTGTTAGGCAACAAGAAAATTTGTTTTGGCGCGCGATGGAAGCAGTAAGAAGCAACGCGCATCTCAATCGAAACGTACTAATTATGAGCAACCAAGAGTATCAAGGACGTTTGCAAATGTGATGCGGCTACTACCAGTGCTTCAATGAGCGCAAACTCTCCACTCAAACAGCGTCCGCAAGTTCAAACGGCGACGGCCATATACGCTCTTGTTATTTGATATTGGTCGTAGAACCAGCAATATAGCATCCCAACCGGAGCATTGCAACTCAGCCTTTGCTGCCGTCAGAGGTTTGAAGCAGCGAAACCCCTGCTAGCATGTCGACTTCGGCGCTGTGTGTAAAGATAGGAAGCAGTCATATGGAGGTTTCAGTTTACCCTGTCCCAGTCTCCGGTAGCATTCCGACGAGAAAGGAAATACATCTTGGGAGACAGCGAAAACGATTAATTCGACCCAGAATCTACACCTACGTGCACCAACGCCACAATCAAAAGCCTTCAAAATGCATCCAAATCATCGAATAGTGAACCAGTAGCTACAGAAACGATCACAACCGATAAAAGCCAAATAGTCCCGCCTTTTCAGCGTCTACCCTTGTGTGTCGGTCGAAAGATTGCAGGAAGGTCTCAAAAACGAATGGCGAGATGTTCGTAAGCAACGGCAGGCCAGGGTGTATACGTGATGTGCATGTAACGTGTGTAGCTGAAATTCTTGGATTGTTCGTGCCGATGGTGCGTTCAACAAGGCTGTAAACGGAAAGCGATGCTACAATGGGTTAGTAAAGCTAGCGAACAAAGTATTCAAATCACGACAACTAAAAAAGACTTATGGCATAACGATGGACCGATAA
This sequence comes from Phytophthora brassicae, assembly GCA_024679045.1. Taxonomy (NCBI): domain Eukaryota; phylum Oomycota; class Peronosporomycetes; order Peronosporales; family Peronosporaceae; genus Phytophthora; species Phytophthora brassicae. Next base: position 13,833 of record JAIKVB010000258.1, on the reverse strand, counting down.
CTACGATCGATATCGCGGTGTCGAACACAGACTAGAGAATAAAATTGCCCTCGCTGAGCAAACGTGCGCTTAATTTCCATCAGAGGTGTTCGAACGGCCAAAGATATCACGAGTAAGATCCATTCTTTATGATTCAACATTTCGCGCAGCATAGAGTGGTTAGCTGCTACTGGGCAAGGTATCGAAGATGAAACTGCGCTGGGGTAGAATATTCTCCTGCGAAACCCTGAGTACTATGAACGGTTCGATACCATGAATAGTCGTGTCAGGACGGGGGTACAGCTATTAAGTTATTAAAGAGAAAGCTTATCGCAACTTTTGAACATGATTGCAGTAAAAGACGGATGTTTGTTAAGCTTACAAGCTCGTGTTACGAAATAAAATAGTCTGCCGATTCCGCGGTGTAAAAACCTAACTAACTCGTTAGAACTACAATGACTCCTCATCGTCGAGGAAGGACCCAAGAGCTTCGAGTAGTAGGTCTTGATTCGTAGCCGTCTCTGTGTAATCCAAATCAGCTAGAATTGCTATCGTGGTGGTTCTTTAGGTGGAGGTTTAGGTTCCCCGTTGAGCTGAAGGTCTTGCCACACCCCGGTACAAGACACACTTTGGCATCGCTTCCGTAGTGGAACTTCGTGTTTCGCCAGCTTGTTGTTGCTCGGAAAAGTTCAGATGCAGCCCTGTACGGAGAACTTGAGCGGCACAATATATCCGTGGATCCGCTTGTGACACGAGAGGTGACCGGAGGTGCTGAATCACTTGCCGCACGTTTTCACGGGACAGATGTGTGGCCGCTTGCCCGTGTGCGTCTTCATATGCTCGGCGAGGGTGTACTTGCGGTTAAACTTACGGGTGCAGTCCACTTCCATGCAACAGTAAACACTGCTCGAGTCTCTGCTGCGACGGTCGAGGCTCAACATGCTGGTTTGTGGCTCGAACGTGGTGATGGAGGTCATTATGTCCATTTTGAAGGACTTCTGAGGGAGGAGATAAATCGGAAAGTTGGCTGAGCAGAGGCACACAGAATATGCGACTGTAAATCAAAAGATGTTATTACTGGTGATGAACACCAGCTTCGGCGTCACAGTTGAATGACTGGACGACGGAAAGACGCTTCGATTTGCGTTACCCGCGAAGAGTAAGACGTGGTGGCCATGACGGGTCAACTTTGCACCGTTGGCCGCCACAGCAGCACTTGTCAAACCGGTCACGCGCCAACGGCATTAATAACTCACTCCTGGTTCAGCTTTTACCCTATATGACACAGTTATATTCGACATCTTCGGCATGGTCATGGGGAAATCAAGCCTCGAGCTTTTTATTGTGGGTTATCCCGACCGTGCGAGCGTTGGCGCTCGCACATTGGGTGAGGTGTGGTGGGTGTTATAGGCCGAGAAAATTCGTCGATGGCTGGATCTAAAATACACACGACTTCTACTGTACTTAGTAAGGCGACTGGTCTTGGGCGTTCGGTTTGTGTGATGGTCTGGGCGCATCAGGCACCATCTGGATGACTGTACGGCAGGTTAAAGCACCAGTCCTTGTGCTCAGAAATTCAGCTCTTTGGTTGTCACCAATAGAAACCCATTTTCTTTGACATATTCGGCATGGTTCATGGGAAAATCAAGCCTCGAGCTTTTTTATTGTGCGGTTATCCCGACCGCGCGAGCGTTGGCGCTCGCACAGCCCCAATAGATAGGTCTGGTGAACGGCTGATTTTGACCCATGCCTCTGGCGAGCTGTAGCGTTTTTGCCGGTGCTTCGCGTACATAAACGCGATATGCTAGGAGAAGTAGAGTCTCTTCTCGTAGCACTTCCACTGTCAGGAAGTAATGATCAAGATAGTTTAGAAGATTGAAGTGCGTATTTTGTGTGAAAACAAGTTATGATCGTGTTGTTTAAGTGTTGTTGTAGGGAAAGCATCTCGTGCAATAAAACCCCCGCTAGACTACTCTTGAATACAACGTGAACAAAGCTGCACGCATGCAGGAGCCTTCCTAAAATCCCGCAGGTTTCTTTTGTGAGTACATTCTTTCTCCATCATAGTCATAGGTATCAATATCAACCACCACGCTACGTCAACAATCACTCATTTATGTGTTAGAGCAGCCAAAGTGATCACTGGACACATTCAGTGTCTCGTATATGCTTCTGAAGCCCAGCGACCGTACGTGCGGATTGTGTCGGCCTCGACTCCTGCTGCGTGAAGTGCAGTCGCACCTCCAGCTCTTAAAGAGTGAGTCGAGACGGATTGAGGATCTTGGTTGCATATCTTGGCAGCTTGTCGGAGCACTTTAGCCATGTCTTCTGTTGCTAACATGTGTCGAAGTCAGCTTGAGCACAATGGAGCATTAGGTGGTAGGTTGAGAATTTCTGCATTCCGGTTGAGCAGCAGGACAGTGAACACGGGGCGCACTGGAGCTTGGCCACTTTTTAGCAATTGTCTACGAACTGAGACACCACCTTGATCGGTGTCAATTCCTTTCCAAATGACCTCAACAGACGACGCCTTGTCGAAGCTCTTGGTACTTGCTCCATCCGAGTCCTGTATGATCACGTCACCGACTTGAAGGCAGTAATTATATCTCCTGCCTTGTGACGAGATATATTCGGAGCCTCTCAAACAAAATAACAAGCCCAGCACGCAGCCCCACAAAGAACGCATTGCTTGGCGACGGACATGTCTGCCGCGGTAATGATAGCGCGGGGCACGTCGATTGAGACGGCGGTGCGTTATCGGCGAGGGGGTTGAGGCGACGCATTCCTTGGAGGACGAGGGCGTGTTGAGGCTCGAGCGATGGGCAAAATCCGACCCGCATCCGATGACACCATCACATGTGGCTGAGTTTATTCCGCATCGTTTCAAATGGAGATGGAGTACAAGTTACACGTTTCGACATCTACCAGGATCATCAAAATACCTTGCTGACCTTGGTTCGAGGGCATGGGCTGGACACCGTCTGACAAAGTGGACTAACGCCGTGCGTTTGTGGTCTGAACAGGTAATTCCGTCCAACTTCCGCAAGATCTACAAGCGCAGATCACGCAACTTCAACAAAGGTCACTCGCCGACTCGTCCCGGAAACGCTACATACACACGTGGAACCAATGGTGCCGATTCTGCGGACGGCACGGTGTCTCACGCTGGCTCCCCTCGAATCACTTATCCCGACAATCCGTACTCCTCTTTATGTTTGCGGTTGCAAACAGGCAAGCAAGCCCGGACAAAACCCCTCTCCGATGTATCCAATTCATCGACCAGGGAAAAAGGGGGACCGGCCGCCGAAGCTCACACAACACCAACAAGTGCTAGGACTTCTTCTTCACTACTACGAAGGGTCTATGGGAATAAAATCTTTGTGCGAATTGTTTTCGCTTCCTCCCACGACACTGCAAAGAACTCTGGCGCGTGCTGAATTGTCGCTGCTTGCTGCCTTAAAAGGGGGTTTCCCGCGCGTATCGGATGGCCTTCTCTGGAGCACCAACAGCGCATGGCGTCCTGGGTCGAGAGACGCGAGCCTCTGCTGAAGAACATTTTCGGATTTGTCGATGGAAAAAATTATCGGGTGCGTTTAATGTACATTTAATTCCATTTTCTATCTTTTGATGATGATGTTTTCTTGCAGGTGATGCAGCCCAGCGACTCTGAGCTTCAAAACGCATATTACAATGGATGGCTCCACTGTGTGTTTGTTACTGGCACTATATGCTCTGGTGCTGACGGGTGTATACTATGGGTAAAGCACAATTGTCCAGGCTCGTGGAATGATGCAGACACGAGCCTAGAGTTCCGCGAGAAGCTGCTGGACCTACGTCTGTGTCCTGACCAAGGACTTGGTGTTTGCAGTGATTCTGCGTTTCCCTGCTCAGCCGCTATGCGTGGACGCATTCTTACGCCCTTGAAAGAAGGTGACATCGACCGTATATTACTGTTGGTACGCCGTCCTGCTCGCTAACTGCATAATGCAATCACCTCCACTCGACAGGCGGCAGAATGGGGGATGGGAAGCGTCGAGAAAGTTTATCATCGCCTTCTTCTACCTCTTCCGTACGATCCCGATCGCCGCCGTATACAATTATCGATTATATTCAGGCTAGCAAACTACAGGGTGACAACAACGGGTATTAGGCAAATTCTCACTACTTTTACGCAAACCAATCGCAACATCACTCGTGTTATTCCCTGGACGGATTTGTTGTCCGATGCCTGGCGGCCGATCCATGCCACCGCTGACGCGTTGTCGATCCAGCAACGCACATGATGGGGGCGATTCACGTCGTTGTTGGATCGGTACCATTGTGGACCCCACATGGGCGACGCGAACACCGCGCTCAGGCTCCCACGGACGTTGATACAAAACGAAAAGCGACCGGTGTATATCGGGTTCCGAATGACAGACTGTTCTTTTGGTCAAATTGAACTCGAATGTACTCCCGTGCTGCAGTGTACAGTACACATAGGCCCATATCACTCGCGTCCACAAATAGATGAACGGCGGGTTCGAGCGTAACTGCGAGAATGCTCGTCGACACCGTTGGTGCCGCCATACCGTAGCAGCGAATCTATCCACTGCAGGTCCTGGATGATATCACCTGTGAGGTGAACTGACCGAAAGCGCGAGCTGCTCCGCCAAAGCAGATGCATACATTGAATAAAAGCACGAGTGGCTAGACAGCACATACCCATATATCGAAGTGAACCCAGCCGTTTCTCCAGCTGATGGCGCGATGCGGTTTGAGTAGCGACGACTGCAGCAATTCGGACTGAGGCATTCTCCACCTTGTCAGCTGGAATTGATACGGTTCGGCGGACCGTATCCCACGACAGGCCGAGCACTTCGAAGCATGTCTCCCAGGTTGAGAACTTTTGCTTGTTTATCGCCTCAGGACCGAGTACCGCGAGTATACTCAGTCGTAGAGCGTTTCCGCCAGTGTGAGTCGGTTGCCGTTGTCGACCTCGAGTAAAATATGATCATCGACCCAGACGAGGGAGAAGAACGGGTCAGCGTCGACATCATGGTGGTCGAGGGATCGCGGACTTTCACGTCCTACCAGGAATGAGATCGCACCTCCGAAGCACCATAATGTGCGGGTGACCCAGTCCAGCCGAAAGGAAGAGCCATGTCGATGACAGCAAATTATCTGCAAGAGCCCGAAAAATGTGCTGCGAGTCTAGACGACACCGGAATTCTGCGGAACGCACTCTTTACGTCTCATTTAAGCATTTTCACGAGTAATTCGGGATACTTGGACTTTAGCATCTCGATCCTGATGCAATACGCGCGCAGGCTCGTGGTCTAGCGCCGGTAGATTTTGTTGTGTCGAGCGTGCGTTGGTCGAGTATCCAGTAGGATGTGATAGATCATGAATTAGGCGAGCGTAGACGGTCAAATCCACATCGTGCTTCGCCACCAGTCCGAACGGGCTGAACCGAAGCTGCTTCCAACGAAGGACCACCGGTAGATCGAGGACTAGGTATACCCTGCGGCCTGCCCCTCTGCGATGCTGCGCTCCAGCGAGGTGTGAAAGTCGCGAGCGCTGGTGTGATTGTGAGCGGCTTGTGAGTCGGGCGACCGAGGAGATGTGAAGCAGTGCGTAACGCCGTTTATTGCGACATTAACCACAAGCGTGCGGTGTGCAGCAAGATGTCTAACCACATCGGATTGAGAGCCTTGTTAGGTCGCGGGTCATCCTCAGTTTCGTTGCGCCAAAGCGAAATAGTATCGACCAGAGATAGCGATGAACGAGCCACCAGCTAGGACAAGGCAGCCGACAGGTTGCTGTCGATTGATAGAGAAGGATACATGCGCGGTAGCACACGATCTGATGGGGTGATATTTGCTTGATGAAACACCCGTAAAATACGATCGCGGCGGGCATGGTCTTGTTGCTGCATTCGGATGCAGAGCACGGTCTGAACGTGGCTCATGACGCCTGGAATAACCCGAAATGTTGGGTCACGCGGTCGCAGGCATCGAGAGCCGTCGTGGTTCAGCGAGCGAACGGTGCTTTTCGATACGGTCGAACGTTGGGAGTATTTTGGCGACGGTGGAACGGTGTTAAACGCTAAGACGGACTGGACGGGAGAAGACGGAAACTTGACGCGGGAAGACAAACCGGTTGACACATTACATCGCGGCTGCCGACTTCACTGACGTAGTTCCGCCCGTAGACCGCCTAAATGCTTAGTGATGTGGGTCTTGACCACTTGTGGGAGGTCGGTGGGTAGGAAATGGGCGTGATTCCGAAACGCACATCGATCATCGCTCTTCGATGAGCATCCACCGGCAGATAAGTACTTCATGGATACCGACAGGCGGCCTTGGCGCGGTAGTGCTTCGACGACGTCGCGTGGTGTTTCCGGGAGGAGCGCGATGGATCTGATCGTCGGTCAAGATCTCAGACGCCACCACTGCTTCCGGTCGTCCGAGTGGACACGCTGTTTAGGCTGGCGAGGCGCTCCGAGTGGATGATGTACAGAACGTTCTGTAAGTCCGGGTCTGAGGGACAATTTACTGCGGATCGCCGAGCGGGAACTCGATCCGTTACGACTGTCATACTCAGTGGCAGTCTGGTAGTCCTCGATTAAGCGTCAAACTAGAAGGTAAGCGTACCAATATTCTGTGAGCTCCACTGGCAGAAGCTACGAAGCTCTTCTGCAAACTCCCCGGTTGAGCTGATGAGGCGGCATGTGCGACTGTCAAAGAACTCTTCAGCGAACACATGTAGGGCCGTAAGTGCATTCGCCACGTCGTCTAAAAATTGGGGCTTCAATGTTTTGGGAAGTTCTACGGAAGCAGCGAAATTGTTGAGGTTCACCGAGCCATTGGCGTACCACGCTCTCCTCGCCAAAAAGTCGAAGCGACGCAAATGCATGATGAATAGGCCCCGTGCGCCGAATTGGACGTCGTATACTCGCTTGATGATGGCAGGATGAGATTGAAATTTTGTGCGTGATGACACCATCGTGTCTACCAGATCTGTCGGGTCTTTACCTGTATATTCGTCGGCGGCGATCAGCCCGTGAATATGATGTTGCGTTCTTGTCGGGCCGAAAGCATGCTTGGATCGTCTCGTGTCGGAATTGGTCGCGTCCAGCAGGTCGGATGGGGATTCAAGCCGACGGCGCTGGGTCTCTCGCGGCTGCGTGATCGGTGCTGTCCGTTTGTGTGTCCCTTCGCGTGATTTTCGGTGCTGGAGTCCTGACGCTCTATCCTAGGAGAAGGATCGCTGGCCATTCCCGCTGGTGGATCGGGCAGATTTGCTCCGTCTGGCACGAGTGAATTCAGGAGTGCGTCCAGATCATGCTCATCTTGGGTCTTATGATTGTTATACTGCTCGGGAACCTCGCTGGTGAAGCGTGGGTCGTCATCAAAGTAGCGACTGATGTTACTGCGCAGGCTCGGTGGCACACGGCGGTGGCCGTCAATAAAGTACGCGTAGTCCAAAGCATGCCGCACACTAACCGTCGACTTCGTCCCCGTCCGTGTGTTTGTCCATAGAAGGGTGTCGCTCGGTTCGGATGCAATGCGCGTAGGAACAAAACCGGATAGCAGGCGCTGGATAGATCGAGTGGTGGCGTGATCACCAGCTCCCAGGATTCAATCTAACATTGTGCGGGCGTGTTCCAGCACTTCGTCAAATGTCCGATCGGTCGTCGAGAGCTTTGCCGATCCGATCAGGAAGCACACCGCTGGTGCAGCCTCGGGGAGGTCGATCACTAGTGAAGTGACAGTAGCGTTGCGTGTACGGATCGTTACCGACTCGACTGTATACACGATGACTTGGCCTACCGCATACTCGGTGTTACACACGCCGATTGCCGGCTTGTGAAGCCCCTCCCCGGGAGCTCCTGCGACGTGCTCGGATGCGTCCACTCGTCGTGTACGAGCGAGCGAAGTTGGCACCTCCACCGTCGAATGGGGCGATGAGAGGAGATTGACGGTCGTAGTCGCCCCTGTCATGGACGTCACTGCTCCATACGCAGGTTAGTATTCGACGCCGGCGCTGGGATGTCTTCTGGCATTAGGAGAACGTGAAAGATTGGCGGTGTCATGGTCGGTGGACACGGGCAGTAGTCGTAGCTTGCGAAACTTGTTATCGGCGGAGAAAATTCGTCAATGACTGGATCTAAACTACACACTACTTATACTGTACTTAGTAAAGCGACTGGTTTTGAGCGCTCGGTTTGCGTGTTGGTCTGGGTACATCAGGCATCATCTGGGTGATTGTACGGCAGGCTAAAGCACCAGTCCTTGTGCTCAGAAAACCGGCTCTTTGGTTGTCGCCAATAGAAACCCAGTGGGGATCGGCACTCGTTTGTGCCACCGTTCCGTGCATCCTCCGGACAGCGCACAGATCCGACTTACCGGTGTCGTGAGACTCGTGTATCTGTAGAGGACGCCGCAAATGAGAGCAGTGGTCACGCCTCCAGCAGTGGTCATACCTCCCCAAGTTCAAAAGCTGCCCTTTCGTCCATGTGGTAGCCGTCTGCCTCGTCGATAGATCGGCGTCACCCCTGGAAGTTACAGATGATCCAACTAGCTCAACGTATCTAGCCGTTCAGAGGTGATAGACGCAGCTCAAGTTCGATGTGGTTTCCCCACCTCAGCCCCACCCCAGTTTTCAATCATGCAGAGATCGGGTACATGTACTTGTCGACCAGATGAGTGAGTGGACACGGGTCGTAATCGTAATCAGCGGCTGATGATGCTACATTTTGTTTAAATTGATGTACAGTTTGGACGTTTAACCTTAATTTGCACCCTCAGATTGTTTTCATTAGACATTGCTTTTCGAGTTGGCTCCGTGCACCGACGGGGTGGCCACCATTCTCCTCCATTGTAATCTCCTGAATCTGCTCGATCACATAACGGAATTCGGTGGCAGGCCGACCTTACTTTCCCTCCGTAGGTCGTCCCATATCGTGTTCAAGTACGAGCGAGTCCTACAGCTGATTATACCGGTAGTGACACACACGGCTCTATTTCAAAGTGTCCTTATTAAAAGATTACTGACGGTATTGATGTCGAACTTGTTTCAGACGTCGATCACCTAGGCCGTAAATAAACGATCGACAATGGATCCAAGCACAACATTAAATCTACCTCCATTCAAGTGCTTTCATGACCGTCTTTTTGTCCTTAAAAATTAGGGCCCTGTTGCAAATTTAGGTCGATTTTGGTACGCGACACCCGCACCACCCGCAATCATTAATGTACCCATTCGACAAGAGCCACAGTATGACAGTCGCTCGCTACTCGCCACCAGCGTCAGGACGGTGGACAAGCCAGATACAGCAAGGTCGTCGCTGTCGTCCGCGCTACACGCTGTTGCTGTATTCCTATACATTGTACAGTAATGTCAAAAACATCGGTAGAATCATTTCGTTGGCGATTTTCGCTGGTGTCCCACGCGGCTGTCTTTTAGCGCCCCACTCAGTCACCCAATGAGACCAGGACTATCAATACTGCTGCCAAGTTACCACACTGTCGGTCATTCAACTTCCCACCCTCCATCGGCGGTGGACACCTCGCCATTCGTCTTTACCCTAACTAAATCATTCAAGTTTCCGCTAAGACACGCCTTGGTCAAGCCGCCCGTGTACACTGACCCGACTGCGACCACCACTTCAACTGCAGTACACGCCGATAGAGGACAAATAGCTCACCTCGGTAGTCCAACAAGTGGTGCCGGTCTTGCCGTCGAGCATTCTGGCAAGAGTTCAGCCGCCAGTTACGTGTTGGCTCCGGCATGAGATCTCAGCGACCTCATTATCTCCGTCGGAGTACAGCGTAGTGAGTCCCATTAGCGCCGATCACCAGTCGGCGTCCTCGTACTACACGGCTCAGCTGATCTGCTGGAGAGTAGGATGAATGCCATCCGGCCGCTTGCCTTCAGTCTGTCCCAGCCAGATAAGCATCTCAAAATGACTTGGCACTTGTAGGTTGGTTTTGTCATTGAGGATATGGCTTTCACTTTCCTCTGGCTGCTCATTTGGTTCCACAACACCGCCAAAGTATGTGTGTCTACTCACGGTAGATGTCGTTTGATAACACTATTGTTGCACCCACACACAACGGACCAACTGCATTAACTTATTCACTGATAACAACGTTTCCTCGACACTTAAAGCTCGATGTGGGCGACGTGGAAGTTGACCATGTCGTCCAGCAAATTATGCGACCGAAGCGCCGGCTGCAGCTTCCCAGGGTCGGTCGAGGACACCTCCACCTCGTCGTAAGTGGACGATACAACGTTGGTGATGCCTACGTTCCGGGTGGCCCGAGGTATCGTCCCGAGTGGTGGCAGCATCTGAGTTGGCATCACCTGCGCCACATTCGGTCGATTGAAGTCTCTACTCCACCGACTAAGGCCATCGTATTGCTGAGCAACACCAGGAGTGAAAGTTGGAGGCTCAACATCCATAACTCTTTTCATACGAGGGTTATTAACGCGAGGACTTAGAAACGGGTACCCCATATCCACCGGGTACTGCGGAGGAATCTGAACGGAGAGTTGGGGATCCATGGGTGGCGGGGTCAGTAGCGGCGCGTTAAGCGGTGGAATTGGACGCAGATTCTGGTTTGGGTGGTGGTGCTTCGCGTGTCGGTTGAGGTTGCCGGTGGTGCTGAAGGTTTTGCCACAATTATCAATGGTACACACATGTACGGGGCTGCCAAGGTGGAACTGCATGTGTTTGTCAAGTTTATTGTCGCTTGGGAATGTGCAGTAGCAGCCGTCGACGGGACATTCGATCGGCTTAATGTATCCGTGAAGTCGTTTGTGTCTAGACAAGTTCCCAGACGTACTGAAACGCTTGTTACACGAACGTACAGGACACACGTGCGGTTTCTCGCCTGTGTGGGTTTTCACGTGCTCCACGAGCGTGAATTTGCGATGGAAGTGGCGTTCACAGCCTCGTTGTGGGCACTTGTAAAGCTTCTTAGACGCAGGAGTAGTTTGTGTATCGCTATGGGTGGGAGACGTGGCTGGTTTCTCATAAGTTGTGACGGATTCGAAGTGCATCATGCCATGATTCATGGTGGTCGATAGGCGATATGTTGAAAACTCAACGGATCGTTCTTCGTTACGGAAAATGGCGGAATGACAAGAAGAGCGACGGTGGAGTGGGGTGATGAGCGAAGATTTTGGCAAATGCCACCCTGGGCAATTTCTCAAGGCGTGTCCGTTCAAAGACCGACGCACTCAACATGTGACAACGCGTGGGTGTACTGACGGTCGGCTGGTCTTCAGCTGTGCTGGATCATTACTGGCTAAAACGAAGCGCAATCGATATCGTCGATATGACTGTGCTACAAACCCAAGTGTCTTAGGATTCTAAAGGTTTAAAACTGAATGTAAAATGCTCCACGTATGTAGGAGGAGGTGTAGAGCACAGGAGTTTGGCAGCCAAAACAATGCTGTGGTTTAAGATCCATTTGCGAAGCCCGCAGGATTAAACCCAGGACCAGCCATAGTCATACATGTATCTCACTCGATCCTATAGGGTTAAGACCTGCCGTGAAGGATTAAAGGGCGATAAATATGCCGGCATTAACTCCAATTTTCAGAATCTGAGGGCCATGACTCCCGTCCCGGACCGACTCTATGGATTGTAGCTGTAGTCTCTGTCTTAATAATGTACGTGTACTGTATTATACATGACCCTACTGTACCTCTGGCATCTGCCTTGTGTGGCGCCTCTCTCAGCTCGACAAACGCCTTGAGTCCACCGAGATAGAAAAATAATCGCAGGCGCAAGCATGATAGCATGAAAAATCCAGTGTCCTCTTTTGGCCACGGCACTCCTGCCACTTTGGTCCTCGTTGGATTATAAAAACTGTAACAGCTCGGGTGAAGAGCGCAGGTGGAAAGCTACACTGCGGTTACGGAAAAATGTTGTGTCTCGATCAGTAAATGACAAAAAGAGTATGATAAAAGAGGGCCTCCAGAAAATCAAAAATCTAAAACATCAGAACGACATCATGGGATTGACTAAGGAACTTCTTGCGGAAGGCAACGGCGCCACACCCACCAAAGGCGCATCCGTGACGGTACACTGCACAGGCTACGGCAAGGACCGCGACCTACAGCAAAAGTTCTGGAGCACGAAGGACCCGGGCCAGAAGCCCTTCACGTTTAAGGTTGGGCTTGGTCAGGTGATCAAGGGCTGGGACGAAGGTGTCCTGGGCATGAAGCTGGGCGAAAAGGCACGACTGACGTGTACGCCTGACTACGCGTACGGAGCTGGCGGCTTCCCGGCATGGGGATATCCTTTTTAACTAGTTAAATTAGCTGCATGTCTGTGCTAGTCCTTTGTTCAGATGGTATTGTAAGCTAGATTCCTTAACTGTGGACTTGTGAGTGTACGATTCAGCCCGACTCGACGCTGATTTTCGAGATCGAAGTGCTCAAGATCGAGTAGGATACGAGGCGAGAGACAAAGCGTTTCTTCGGCGTGAAGCCTTTTCAATTTCGAGTGACGAGGAAGAATGGCAAACAACTCTGGCGAGATTTGCGGCTCTACTGTGAGATAAGGCAAAATACAAGTGTCAAGCTGTGTACAAGTGTCAAGCTGTGTGTTACTTCTGGTAGACATTCTAGTTTCTGTTTCAATGAGGTACATTGGTGTCACTCAACTGTATTCGCGAACACTTCCTATGTCCAAGTACACATTCCCACTGACGAAGTCAGTAAGTGTGAGAGTCGAACTTTTAAAATTGTGCAGAAAACACCAGCCAAGACGCTCAATACGACGGATTCGTAAAGGTTCCCCACGGTCCTGAGAAAACGATGAGGTTACAATGGCACATCAGCTAAACCACAAAAAGTTGGTCAGTGCCCAGCGACGGAAACATTCAATGCTCGGATTTATTAACTCACGACTCAAAAATTAGCAAAAGGCAAAGTGCTACCCGTAGCCCTTGCGTTCCAGTAACGTCACCGTCGGCCGACTTCAGCTTCAGTACCAGCGACCAGGGCGCGGCCCAGTGGCAACAACGCCACCACGCACGACACGTCGGCCGGCGACGACGACCTCGTCATCGTCGTCCATATCGTCCATATAGTCTTCATCACCGTCAGCACCCCGCAGCGCTGAAATTAACAAAACATCAGCGATAGCACAAAAAGCCGTCCTTCAGACACGACTGACTTACCACGAATGCCGTCGACCTCTTCCTGTCCAGCCAGAACACGCTCAGCATCAATAGCCTTCGGCGGCTCGGCGTGCATCGGTGGAGTTGCATGACCCGGTATATGAGTTGCTAGCGACACCGCAAACAGGAGCGCGGCGATACCGTAGTAGATGGTCTTCATGATCGTGGCTTGTTTGTCTTGGTTCTTGATGCGGGGACCCGGAAGAAGTTGGAAAGTGAGCGGCTAATTCATGAATTTATTATGAAGATTGCGGGTGGTTAGCGGGTGCGTATTGAAGTACTGCCCCCTCCCAGACTCCGTGCGCGCACCTCGAATATTTCAGAGAAAATGCGACTTCTTTGCTGGATGCTAGAATGTCCAGCCACCAATTACGAGAATTGCACAAGGCCAACAGCAGGAGGCAACCTCTTGGATATGGCTGTGCTATTAATAAACCCCACTTTAGCATGGACGACGACTCCAGCTCCAGCACCGAGTACGTCACGGCAACTTATCAGTATCAACCTTCGGTAATGCGTTATGTGTAGCCGAAAAAAACATAAGAATCCAAAATTTATTGTATGGCGATATTGTATTGACAATATTGTATTTTATTGATTTCGTGAATATTCGATAATCAATTATTGTTGATGGGAAATACAGTAATAACGGGATTCAAATAATTATTTCCGA
>JAIKVB010000257.1:0-32229 GCA_024679045.1 Phytophthora brassicae | reverse complement strand
ATTGTAGTATCTGGGACTTCTTCCATAGGACTTAGAGAGGGCAAAGCCGTCAAAGTCCGAGGCGGACGAGGTCTCCCAGCAGGGCGTCTCGCGCCTACTGGGAGCCGTCGTTTTCCTGTCCAGCGGACTCAATCAAATTGAGTGTTGGCGAAGCCGCTGAGGTCCTAGAACGGTTGGCACTCCACGGATTGGTGGGGCTGTTCCGGCGGAAGTGACCCATTTGGTTACAACCAAAACAGCGGCCGCTGGCGCGAGGTTTCTTCTGGGAGAAATGTGTAGACTCTGCCGAAGATATCTCCATGGGAGTAGGACTTTCGGTCGTTTCCGACGGACCCGAATACCCATGAGCCGACCTCACACAATGATCCTCCAGAAGGGCCATGTGGACCGCTTCGTTAAAGGTCTTGGGCTGTTTACGGAATAGTTCCGTCCGAACCGACCCGGTACGGACTCCGTCCATGAACACAGTGACCTTTACGTCCTCAGTAAGGGAAGCACCAGCCATGGCGGCTTCAAGACTTTGTAATTCCATTACGTAGTCTTGAAGGGTATGTTTCCCTTGTTTGCACCGCAAGAAGAGAGAACGGTGGCGATAAGCCACGTTGGCTAGTAAGAACTGTGCTCGAAGTTCTTGTTCCATGAACGACCAGGAAGAGAAATAACCCGGAGTGACCGTTTCGCGGGCCATTGCCCAGGCCCGTGCCCGACCAGGTTAAAAAGCGCGAAAGCGACTCTGGGCCTCGCATCGTAGATTTGTCCCGCGCTCAGCGCAATTTCGATCTCCCGGATCCAGAACACGAGGCTGTCAGCCTCTTTACCGTCGAACTTTGGCATCGTTATCTTGACTGCTTTAGTCGAAGGTGGGCGTGGAGTGCTGGACTCCGCGTTCTGCACCGCAGCTTGGGCGGCGCCTTGCACCTCAGCTCGCACGATCGCGCGAGCCGCTTCCTGAGCCGTGGCGTTGACGTGTGCAATGAGCGACGACTCGTACTTATCGAAGCGTTCTAAGCGAGCTCGCTGCTCATCCGCAGAGAGCGAGGAGAACCCGGCGAAAGCATGTTCTCCGAGGAGACTGATCATCTTCTCCAATTTAGCCCAATGGGAATCAGAGAGATGATGGTAGTCATGCCTATGAGGCATTCGACTCGGATCTCCTTCCATACTGATGGAGAAGCTAATGGTATCAATTCGCGACGGTCGCGGGATTGACTACAAGTGCTACCAGGTGTGATGGGGGTCACACGCACCATTAGCTTGAGGAAGTGTTGCTTCTAACCTTGACATACGCCCTGCGTCTCTGTCCGAATATAGCCGACGAAAGCCCCGCTTTCTTATAGCTAATTAGGAAGCCCTCCCAATTAACTTGCTCACTTGTAGGTTAGATTTAAACTGAGTATATTATTACAGTTATTATAAAAGAAAGTACTGTAAAACTGTCTAGATAGTGCACTCTTTATAAGCACCAATCTCTAATGAGTGGAGGGGAAGACTTGAGACTCTCATAAGTACGAACCGTACTAAGGAAGGTAGATGGGTATCCCATAATTACTGAATAGCCCCGAATTGAGGTTTTAACCCATCAGGTGAAGATGTGAACACATACCAAGTTGGTCACAATACAACTGTCGGGAGTGGACCCCGTTACACCTGTACTCCAGCGTGAGTTTGAGGAGACTTGTGCGGACACCTCTCGCTTGTCTTTAGACGTTGGGTACTTTCGTACGCAGCTCGATAGAGCTGAGAAGGAGTATTACCAGTCTTGGACTGATACCCAGGATCTTCAAGATCGGATGCATTGGGTTGAGCAACCCGAGTCTCGCATTCGACGCTTTGATGCTCTTAAGAAGAAGTACGCGAATGCCGAGAAGGTCGAGAACCTGCTTGCTGGTCTCGACCGGAGCTTTGCTCAGATTGAAGGTCAGCTTCATGTCCTCTTTCGGATGCAGGGACTACCGCGGCGACGCCGCTCGTGGCGCCAGCGCCTCATGATAAGGCTTAAGCAAGCCCACGTAAAACATTGGGTGCGTACGCATCTTCTTCGGAAGATTGAGTGTATACGCTAGGCCCTTCTTGGCCACAACCGTGTACGGCCCTAGAAATCGAGGACGCAGTTTAGTCTTAAAGACTGCAGACACTGCATGTGTAGGTAGGGTTCTTTTCGTTTAATAAAACTTGGTCACTAACTTTAAACCTGTGTTCATTGTTTCTGCCATTGGCATCAGCTTGATCTTATTGTTTATCTTGGCTTTCGGCCATTAAAGTCTTAAGACATTGAGATAGGAAATCTTTAAGCTATTTTGAACAGTGATAGGGCTGACATCAGCAAGCTGATCGGCTATTTCTCCCCCCCAAACCCTAAACTACGTAGTGGTAGCGTCAATGGGATAAGAGGGTGTGAGAGACCGTTGACGTAGAACGGAGTGTAGGCTGTAGAGGCATGCCTTATTTAATACAAACTCAACGGGTGGGAGCATAGAACTCCAGCGTTTTGGCGTTTCCGCGCGTGCGCAACGGAGTATGTCTTCGACAACACGTTAACTCGTTTAGTTTGAACAGCGGTCTGCGGATGATCCATTGTGGACATGTCCAAGTTAGTGCCGAGCACCTGGAATACAGATGTCCAAAAACTTCCCAGTGAAGCGAGGGTCTCGATCTGAGACGATCGATAAGGGCAATCCGTGTGAATGGAAGACCCGATCGATAAACAGCTTAGCTGTAGCTTCACGATCAAATGTAACCAGCACTGCTGCTAGATGAGACATCTTGCTCAGTCGGTCAACAAAGACCACATGTCCAGTGTTACCTTCCGAATCGTTCGGAAGGGCCAAACACAAAGCCCAAACTCATGGACACACAACACAGGCAAACTTGCCAAAAGTCACTAGCCACTCCCTGAGCATCCCGCTCGGAGTGCTGACCGCTGTCAGAGGGATGTCGCTCGTTCTCACGAGCAATTGGTAATAACCATCGACTAAGTCGAGAGCACTGTACAGTTTACTTCCCACCATATTGTTTCGAAGAACATCCTCCTTAGGAATCGGCGTCTGAGCCGGAATGGTGGCTGCGTTAAGCTTATTAAAAGAGTGAACGATTCGCCACTTGCCATTCGGCTTTCTGACACAGAATGTCGGCGTGGAATGTGGAGACTTGCTTTTACGCACCATTCCCGCCGTGTGCTTAGCACTAAAGAAGGCGTCGATGACGTCACACTGTTCCCGTGGCGAAGGTCATTGTCTAGTGACACAGTATTTGGTTCCAGGAACCAAGTCAATCTCATGACGTACTCTCGATCAGGAGGTAAGCAAGAAGGCGGGTCATTCGAGACCACATCTTGGAACTACTATACTAAGGAGTAAAATGGATCCGCCGGATTCTTCAGGATCGCAGATCCAATACGCGCACTTAGCGCCTCCTTGGTGTCACCAAGGATTGTTTGATCCAGAAGCGATGAGGAGTTTAACTCCTCCTCAGGTCGATAGTGACCACTTCGGCTAACTCGCCCGCCTTTAAGGCCGCGCTAAATTCAGCAAAGGATATTTTGTCCAGCTCTAAGAGATCCGTGAGTGCAGGAAGAGCGTCCAAAGCGACTTCACCATCGGCTTCGCCGGTTAATCCACTTACGAGTGCGTAAAGCCGTTCGATATCGTCTAGCGTAGACAGTTCAGCGGTAAGTGTGGACACTAAGCGTCTGGCACTCGCTCTCCGGCGTCACTGTCGTCTCCGCGAGGAGGGAGAGCGCCTCATCGAGACCAAAGCGTTCAGACTGAACGTCTCGGCAGGCTTTTCCACCCCTTCCATCTCCGGAGGAGATCCAATGTCACTCGTGACATTCGGCGAACTCTTGACTTGCAGTCTTCACCCAGTGGGTTATGTGCCACTCCACACGCATATGAAGGGCCCTGCCCAGGATGCCTCGACATATAGTCGACCACGCCAACCTTGGCATGCAGCAACAGCTCATTATCGCTTCGGCGTCACTTGGTTAATAACGTGTCACTCCACGCGCATAATTAGGGTCAGGCCCAAGATGCCTCGGCTTATCGCCCACCACGTTCTCCTTGACATGCAACGAACCCTCGTTAGCACAACGAGTGCCGCTCAGCGTTCGACTGTGAGCATTGGTCGTGACTAAGACGCCCTCGGTGTCCAGTAACTCTGACATACCGATCTCAAGCACATTGACCGACTCGGTCTAGTATAGCGCTTTTGCTTCCTGGCAGAGGTGGGTTCATGACTCGCCAAAGTTTCTTCAGGAGGCAAGCGCGTAACGCCTAAGGTCTTAGGCCTCCAATCAATCCATGGCTCATGGCGTTCAAGCCAGGCCATGCCTAGAATGATTTGAAGCGTGACCAAACTCCTTCATGATCTGTAATATAATGTAGAAGATAATAAATTTACAAAAAATGGACTTGTGACTGAGACTATTATTGAGGTCCCAATTCGTATATCTAGACGCTCCGGTGGTTGAGACTCCCAGTCTGGTAGGCTAATTGGAGCCTCGACCCTCTGGTCAGCGAAAGGGTCATTGTGATGTGAACCTGCAGTGGCTGGGAGGGTCATTGGAGCTTTGAGTCATAACGATCGGGTATACCGGGAGGTTGCGTTCGGGTACCCGAACCCTACCCGACCTCGGATATACTCAGACGGGTATCATTTTTAACCGGGTACGGGTACCCGATTGCGAGCACTGATGGAGACCTTCGTGAGTCACTAGCTTTCTAAAATCAGCGCCGAAGAACGTCGACCCTCCGTCGGTCCGCACCGTCTTAAAGCTGATGGCCGGTATTTCAGTTCAGCTCTCGATAACCCTCGAAAACTCTGCGACTTCATCAGCAGCTTCGTTCTTACTGCGAAGGTCATACACTTAAATGTAATCGCGCAACACCATCACCATGAAGAATTCGCTTTTGTGGTACAATATATATACCGGCCCACTTGGGTTAATGCGGCATACACCTTTCTCAGGTTCTTCGGTTACACTTCGAACGGTTGGTGCAGGAGCTGTCGTGACTTTTTCTAAAGCACACGAGCGACACACTGGGGGGGGGTCGGCCCCAGTAGAGATTACCACGCTTGGACTGCACCAGTTGCTGCTACTCTTCTGCAATACGGAATGTTTAGGTGACCAAGACGCATGCCAGGTTGATATTAGTACGTATATACGTAGAGCAGCCAACGGGCGGAGCCGGTTCCGCTCCAGCGCTGACCTGAGTCCGTTGTGACGACTTCATATTCCCCATTAGCCTCGAAAGCGTGCAGAATCTCAGCGCGCTTCCGGCCACTCTGGACGCTTCATTCTTTTTTCTTTTTTTGCGAAACGGACAATGTTGCCACTGAGCACTAACTGAGAAACTGAGATCAGTGTGGGAGATAATATGGACACGTGATAGACGTTAGAGATACTAACTCGAAATGTCCGCAAACGCTGCCTGTTGGACAACCGACGGTTATATAGAATACCGAAATTATCAACGTACACCGCCCTTCCATTTGCGACTGTATCATCCAAGGTACAGGGCCGGAAGTCATCAGTACGCTCCGGGTCGGAATCTGACCGTTGGTGCTCTACATCAGTCGGCAGGCGTTCATCCTTCATTGACAACCCGGTTGGGTACGGGTATAAATCACTGGGAAACGCGAACTACCTCACTCGACGCCGTGTGCCAGGACGCTGATGACCGCCGTCGCGTGTTACGCTGGGTGGTCTTCCCGGAACGATTGGTTTTGGGCCGGGAACCCAGTCTTCTAACGTATGAGTTGGACACAAGTATAGCAGCACAATCTTCCAACGTATGAGCTGGAAATAAGACAACAAGCGGCGTCTAACATGACTGGAGGTGTAACTTGTTCTGCATGTAATTGCAGCGGGGCTGACGTAGATTTTAGCGTAGAGGAAGGCTTAGTGACTCTTAAAGTCTTAGGTTAGTAACCTTTAAGTTCCATACGAGAACTTATAGCGAGCGTAAGACAGTAGCTTACAAAATCCAAGAGTAATTAGAAGCTTTAATTAACAAAGCGACTGAACTCTTTAACTCAAAAGATTAACTGTTTTATATTTTTTATGTCGGCAAAGCCGGTTTGGTGTAAATCTATAAAGTTCACTATCTATGATAGTGAAACCTAGTCAAATGAATATCGGGTGACTGTGAGCCTTACCGTATTTCGCATGTAGAGAGCTATGTGGGGTAGCTCAACATGTGATAGGTTTAGGGAACAGTTTCAAGCCTGCCCCAAAACAACTGTAACACCCAAAAAGAGCAAAAACACCTATTCTGTATTAAGTCAAAATACCTATTTGTTTATAGTCAAACGAAAAATACCTCTACGATTTAGACAGCTCGCTCTACCGGTACGATGTCGCCAAACTCGAAGTCCTGCTGTTTGCTTACGGCGGGGCGGCCAACCAGTGATAGCTTCTCCAAGTCCGCAATAAGATTTGGCGGAAGCCTTCTCAGTCAGTATCATCGTAGAGACGGGAATGCCATCACCACGAAGCTCTTGTACACATTGTGCGATCTCAGACTCCTAGGACAGGATCGTCCCCACGCCCACATTCCGCACCCTCATGTGCTCTCCCTTACCTTCCGTTAGACCAGCCTCTAAGCTGGCACGACTGCGTGCCCAGCAGTAGATAGACGTGCGCTTAGAGTTGTAGGCAGTTGAAGCGAGTTTAGGACAAAGTGTGCTATTGTGTTCTTCATCAATGCACCGTTCGCTAGATGGGTTATAACAGCAAGCTTCTTCTGAAGAGACTCTGCATTGAGCTTGTACTGCTGGGCATGCCGGCCTGCGCCACCGCGACTTGGTCTTCCCTTGGGGGGGCTGCCGCGCTATTGAAACTGGTGGTTCATCTTTAGAGCAAAAAATATAGGTGTGACTCTCTACATGCGATCTCTGGTGATTGGCCAGAATGCTTAATGATTGGTTGATAATAGGGTGTAGCTCATAAGCAGCTGCAGCTCTCTACATGCGAAATACGGTATTAACTACCAGTATCAGAATATCGAGTTAAGAAGGGTTGTAAAATTAAGGGTATCACATCAACCGTACCATATAGTAACCCAGTTACAATGTAGAGTAATCCCGTTACACTCCCCCATCCGACTGAGGACACCACGTCTTCACTCGTCATATTGCCTCAATCGAGGTCAGTTTTACTGAACGCGTGACGTGGGACGGGGTCCTCTCTGTGATAGCTTAAGATGACTTTGGTCAGAACTTTCCAAGTTCAACCGAGCCTAACTGTGTATGTCTCACAACACGATTCGGTCCCAAAACCAAAGTTCGTCAAGCCGCTCACAGAGACCAAACGTTTCCCCAGCACCTAGTGCTCATTGGACAGACGAGCTGGAGTCGAAATGGCTTCAACCGATTTCCATGGCGGTGTATCACTCCCATAAGCGCCAGGAAAGCGAGGCCAATAGTATGGCTCCCAGCACGTAGTGCAAACGAGGAACTAATGGATGAGTTGTATCGCAACGAAGAAGAAGTGGAATTTGAGTTTGAAACAGAGATGCCTTTTGAACACGAGGATCTCTCTAATCCGGAGGAGCCACGCGTGATTCCCACTTCGAGTCCGTTTCCTGAATGCTCCGACCGCCCAGCCGTAACAGCGCTGCGCGCGTCGTCGGGTTTGGAGCACCTCGACGAGGTGCAGCAAAATCAACTGGGAGAGGGTGAAGTGCATGCCGTGTATCGCCCCGTGGCACGCCCCATTCTAAATACTCGCCAGGAATACGGCTTCCAGACTCGAGACCCTGCGGGGGTCATTAAAAGTGTGAAGCATGGCTCTCGGAGCACCTGGATCATCGGACCCGCGACTTCAATTCCCCAAGATGTAGCTACCCAAGAAGCACTACGTGCTAGGTACTTGACCATGCACGATATCTCCGTTAGGGAATACCGCCAGCGTTTGGCCGCTCGACCGAGACGTGAGTCTGTCCCCTCCTAAAGACATGTATCGTTGTCTTGGTGCCCAATACGCTTGCGTCTGAAGACGATATGAGTTCTATCGTTGGTTAGAAATAATTCGCAAGCTTTCGAGCTTAGATGCTCTGCGAGCTAGCTTTGCGGAGGTCGATGTGCGCTTGGAGCGCAAGCTTCGCTTTGGTTTTGCGAAGCTTAAGACGAAGCATCCGTTGCCTGCCATTTGCCGGCCTTCTGTGTTTGGTACTAATTATACTGCTCCTGTGAGCTCTGCTCCTATGAACTCTGCGGCTGTTCCCACTGGGAATTCCATAGCTGCAGCAGCTCGGCGTCAACGCGTGAGCTCCGCGTCTGACCCACCTGCTTCCCAATCTATTGTTAGAAAGCGCGTCGCGGCTGAAGTGACCGCGGAGTCGCAGAGCACCCCGGCTCACGCCGATCGAACGCGTCTACGTCGTCAGGGCAGTTCTGCCTTAAAAGGTTTTCAAAATCCCAAGAGTTCTCGGAGTGAGGATACCCACGCCACTTCACCAGACACTGGTTTAGGCCTCGTCTACGACGCCTCCCTAGAATACGTTGCACGTGATAGTGTCGAACGCCCTGCTCATTGAGCAGCGCAGGGAGAGGTGAAGGAGGCTCTCTCCTGTATCCCGGAATGAGAATGAGGAAACTCAGGCAAAACTTTCTCGCGTGTCCCTAGACGTTGTGTACTTTCGTACGCAGCTCGATGGAGCTGAGACGAGTTATTACCAGTCTTCGACTGACATCCAGCATCTCCAAGATCGGATGCATTGGGTTAAGCAACCGGAGTCTTGCGTTCAACGCTTAGACGCTCTTGAGAGGAAGCTCGAGAAAGCCGACAAGGTCGAGGACCGGCTTGCTGGTCTCGACCGGAGCCTTTAGCGGATTGAGGGTCAGCTCGATGTGCTCTTTCGGATGCAGGGATCTGCCGCGGCAACGCCTTCCGTGGTGCCAGCGCCCCCTCGCTCACTTGAGCCGAGTCATGATAAGGCTTAAGCAAGCCCATGTAAAACACTGGGTACGTACGCATCTTCTTTCGGAAGATTGAGCGTATACGCTAGGCTTCTTGACCACGACCTTGCACGGCCCTAGGAATCAAGGCCGCAGTGTAGTCTTAAAGACTGCGAACACTGCATGTGTAGGTATATTATTTTATTTAATAACACTTGGTTACAAAATTTAAAACTTTGTTCGTTTCTTCTGCCAATGGCATCAGCTTGTTCCTTTTGTTTATCTTTGCTTTCAGCCATTGTATCTCGTACATGTCTTAAGAAATTGAGACGAGTAGATAGGAATTCGTTAAGCTGTTTTTGCACAGTGATAGGGCTGACATCAGGAAGCCGATCGGCTAGTTATCCCCCACCAAGCCGTGAACCACGTAGTGGTAGCGTCAATGGGACACGGGGGTATGAGAGATCGTTGACGTAGAACGGGGTGTAGCCTGTAGAGGCATCCACATCATTCTTTAATGCAAACTCAACGAGTGGGAGCATAGAACTCCAGCGTTTTGGCGTTTCCGCGCAAACGCTACGGAGTATGTCTTCAACGACACGTTAACTCGTTCAATTTGACCAGCGGCTGCGAATTATCCGCTGTGGACATGTCCAACTTGGTGCCGAGCACCTGGAACAATAGATTTCAGGGTTAGTTACCCGCATCTCCTCTGAATACGTGGTGTATATTCAGCAAGTCGATATGCACACATCTACCGTGTACATTCACATAATACCCACCATCCGATTATGATGCAAGCCAACCGATTAATTACGTTGCATACAAAATATAAACTTGGATTCCGATAATAAATTTGAAAACAGAGAAACCTATTAAGACGAGGATTGCTAATTTGAATTTTGACCCTCTGGTCGCTTTGGGGGTCATTTTTGGATTTTGACCCACAGGTTGCTTCGGGGGTCACTTTTGGATTTTGACCCTAAGGTTGATGCGGAGGTCACTTCATTGATCATAGTAATAGCCGCGTTACCGGTGCCACCAGTCTGCTATTACTTACTAGTAATCTTGGCTTAAAACCCCTTCGCTCTCCCCCGCAAGTGCCATAACCGTTGTTTCTACACGAATTGGACGCTTGTCTCTGCTTGCCTTTTGGATCTCGACTCGGTGCTTATCACGCTGCATACCAATTCCTCGAAGACGACTAATGTACTTGTGGTACTACACGCCGTCGTCCGCCCTCAGGGGCTGCGTGCGTATGTGGATATTCGTTAAACCCACACAAGCACGAAAAATAGTGTCTCAGCCCATACATATGTGTCCGACGCGATGGTCCATAGAGTACAATGGCGACCGAAATAGTTTTCAACAATGATGCGATCACTTGATATGCGCCGGTTTGTTTCTTCTTGAGCTCTTGATAGTGACGCCGCTGTCAACCCGCGCTTTTTCTTTGCAGGATGAATCGCCCGAACCACATCGGCAAGCCTCTGGTAGCCCTTGTCTACTAGCACAACCCAGTCTTCTGTGTATTGGTCAATGAGAGGGTCTTCGTCAGGCAAATCTTGTTCGTCGAGCAGTTTGTGCAAATGCACTTGATGAAATTCAATATTTTCTCGGAATATGGCAATATCCGAGGTGTTACCCCCGTAATGCTTGGTGCAGTTAAGTGCAAAGCCAGTCGGAAGTACCGAAACCTCCAGTTTAAAGCCATGCAGCTTATGCTTCGCACTGTAGAATGGGCCCTTTCTTTTTGAGCCCCTGCCGGCATATTCAATTGCTGGAAGGTGACATCAGTAGCATAGCGGGCACACGGATGCTCCTTGAATACGTTTTCAGTCAGTCTAAGGCGTTTCATCGTGCCACGATCGGCATGCACCTCAACAAACAGTTTGTACAGGAGGGGTGAAAGGATGTTGAGGCAGTTCATAATCATTTTCTCAAAAGTCCCTGACTTCTCCGAGAAAGTTCGAGCAGATACGTTCCACTCGTCACAGCTTTTTAATGACGTCAACGTCATAAACAGCATGTCTTTTCCGGAGTGACGACACTTTTTTTCTCGGCCGACATTCCAAGACGATGACATGCTCTCACTAATGCCAAACCACAGACGGTTGATCTCGGTCGGGGAAAAGTTGGTCATGGTAGTAATTGCAGCCGCTCCTCCCGTCTCAATGAATGTGTCCATGATTGGCGTGGGTGAGTCTTCCTCTTCTTCAGATGAGTCGGAATAGTCCGAGAAAAGCTCGTCAGCCCGGGCTCGTTTCCTCTGACGCTCAGCCTCAATTTCAAGGATCAGTGCGATCCCAGCAGCAGCACTGCGCCGATTAAAAGCCCTAGAATCCGTAACACGCCTATTGGTGCCTACGGATATGTCAGCAGGAGTACTAGAAGTCGAGTTGACTCCGCGACGTGGGTTCGTAGGCTTTGGTGGTCTGCGTGTAGTTGAAGGGGTTCGATTGGCCGCCGGAGAAGAGTGCATCGTGACGAGATCTGTGAATGTTTGATGGTTGTACAGTAATTTGGAAAATGATAATGAGCTGGTCACACTGGCACTCTCTTTGGATACTCTCCCGTAATTGAGCAAATACTCCCTACCGCGTAACTAACCTTGTATTAACATCTTTACCGGGGATATGGTAGGGTTGTCGGTTGACTTTAGGATACTCAATATTGGATCATAAAGCATCTGTAAATAAAAGAGGCCATGTGGCTATTGCTAAGCCCATCCTTACCGCACTGTCATACACAAACTGCTACTAAGATCTAATGATGTCCAAAACTTCCCAATGAAGCGAGGGTCTCGATCCGAGACGATCGATAAGGGCTATCCGTGTGAACGGAAGGCCCGATCGATAAAACAGTTTAGCTGTACCTTCACCATCCAATGTGTCCAGCACTACTGCTAGATGAAACATCTTGCTCAATCAGTCAACATAGACCACATTTCCAATGTTACGTTCCGAATCTTTCGGAAGGCCCAAACGCAAAATCCAAACTCATGAACTCCCATCACCCGGAGGGTACAGGCAAACTAGCCAAAAATGCAGGCGCATGCAGAGAGGGTTTAACCCGCTGACACGTCTCGCACGTACGCATATAAGTGCTCGTTCATTTGCACAATTGAGCCAGCAATAGTACAAACTCACAGTGTTGTAGGTCTTTTCCGGACCCAGGTGACCACTAAGGGGCGTGTCGTGCGCCTCAGAGAGGATACGATACTTTAAATCATCAGCATAAGGGACAACAACCCGTGGAGTATCCGTAATACTTGTGCTATAAAATAGCAGGCAATCATCGATGGAATTGCGATGAAGGCTCGCACGTGAGCGCGCTGACAGAGTCAGATTCGAGTCGTGAAACTCCTTGCTTCCCAGAGCATGTAGCAGATCTACGCACATGTCATCTCGCGCATACGCAGCGCGGATGAGGTCTGACATAGACGACGCCAACATAGTGATATGAGCTAGCTCATAATCGGGACGACGGGACAGCGCGCCCTCTAAGTCGTTCTGCCTCCAAATGCTTTTATTTCACCTCCAAGTTATACTCAGCATAGAAGGACAGCCAAAGCAGTTATATGTGGTCTAAATAAGATGCTTTCGCCTCGTTCCCTAAAAAAATCCCACAGCAATCAGCTGTTATAGAATGAGCTTTAAGCTCTGAATGGGACGCTTCGACGAGACTGAAGCCCGTATACATTTTGCGTCTCCACCTTTCTTTTCCTGAGGTTTATTACCCCCCCCCGCTCCCAACCGTTGTATATTACAACATGCGATATCAGAACTCAAAATGGCCTTTTTCATAACATGTTGTACAATACTACATCTTAAAGACGTGAGATGCACGCGGTTAGGTCCGAAAACAGTAAAGACCGAACATTTAATTTCAAAAACGGAGCTCCGAATTGCAAAAAAGCCACATGATGCATTCGCGGATGTGCGACCCAGTTTGCGACCAGACGCATGATTTAGTGGCTGTGGAGCCGCGTTCGGCGACAGAAGTGGAGAACGTTATCGAGTTGGCGAAAGACAGTGATAGCGATGACGGGCTGGATGGTGACGCACTACTCAACCGCGAAAACAAGCGAGCTAGACGACAGCTGCTGCAAGCCCGCCTTGAAGCTGCGAAATCAAAGTTGTCGCGAGACTGGACAACTACCACGGACAATTGGAATGCGCTGTCAAAAGAAGTAATGGAAGTGCTTGCGCTTGACGAGGACGCGCTGAAGAAAATGCGAGTGGACGGGTGGAATTTTGGTACGTTTGTTGAATTTGCTGATGGTGTATATACTACATTATCTAACGTGACATGTTGTATGGTATACTTAGATCCTGAAACGCATCCCGAACGACCTGAGCCTTATCCCAGCCTGTATACTGGAGGTTATGGTCCGAGTCTCGACGTGCTGGAAATGCCTGAGTCGCCGCTACAATTATTTTTCTTCTTTATGCCTCCACGACTTTGGCTGCGCATTGCGAATGAGTCCAACCAATATGACAAACATAATCTGAATGCTCGCGTAGACCGTATGTTTGAGCGTCTCAAGACTGGGGCGAGAGTATTACAAGAGGGTGGTTTTGCTGAAGGAGACGAAGGCACACACAAAGATTAAAGCTGAGGATATTTTACACTGTATTGGATTACTGGTGGCACGAATGTTGGCGCCTCAGAAGCGTCACTTCGCGGATCACTGGGCGACAAAGTCCGTCGGTGCTGTGCCTAAAGATACGTTTGGAAGGTTCGTGCGGAAGAACCCGTTCAACCGCATCATGCAGAATCTGCACTTTACCAACAACGCTGACCCGAGAGCGGAGACTGACCGCGCGTGGGAGGTCAGGTCCGTGGTGGACACCTTACAGTTGAACACCTTACAGCGAACATTCCTGCGAGGATACATGACGCCGCCGGCTCTTTCCTTTGACGAAGCTATGATCCCGTCTCGAAGTCGCCATAACATCACCCGCCAATTCATGAAAGACAAACCCCACAAATGGGGGACGAAGCTCTTGATGACATGCTGCACAAATACTTTGTATTGTCTTCGGTACGTTGATACAGCGGACTCCATGGTGGAGTCCGCTGTTTTTTTGGCTAAGTTGTACATGTTGTATGTTCATCGTGCTAATATATATTTATGCTGTAAAATATCACGTGCTAGGATTGAGATATTTTGCGGGACAGAACAGCACAGTGATGAGCTTGAAGGGGCGTCCCCGAACCAGTTTTCGGCCGATCCGAACTCTGGTCTTGCCGCAGTGTTGCGTAACCCGCATAAGGTGCTCCCCGCCATTCCATGCCGTGGTCACGGATCGCTTTTACACGTCTGTGCAATTGGCGCTGCAGCTATTAGCACGGAATGTTTACTGCGTGGGGACTATCCAGACCAACAAGAAAGGCTTCCCCCCGAAATGATAACCAAGGAGGCTTCACTACCAGCTGGCGTTGAACGTGGTTCGGCAAAGGTCGCAGTGGCGAAATGCTGCCCGAAAGTGATGCAGTGGTGGGATCGACTTCCAGTGTATTTGCTATCTACCGGGAGCAGTACACCGGTCGAGACATGCGGTAAGTTTTGCTGTTTCAATTCTACGTTATTGTGCACAATATGTATGGTTCAAATTTGTGTAGGACGCCATATTCCTGGAGGCCATCGCGTCACCATCCCCTGCCTGTCCGCTATGCGGGACTACCATCGTTGGATGGGCGGGGTAGACGTTCATGACCAGCTAAGGCTGCAACGCTACTCGTTGCAGCTTTCTGTACGATTTCGCAAGTATTACAAGACAATCTTCTTGGGACTGGTCGACATGGCAACGACAAATGCCTTTATCGTGTACGGTGGGGCACACAATCAGAAAGGAAATCCCCCTCCAGACCATGCTGGTTTTTTGCAGGAGTTGCAGGATCAGCTGCTGCAGACGACTAAAGATGATTTTGTCGAGGAGGTATATACATCATGTCTAGAGTGGAACATGTGGTATATTACTAACTTACAGTTTTGTTGCCTTAGTTCTGTTTACCTGAACGATCGACTCCTACAGATCAGGCTAGAGCAATTGGATCCGACCATCAGCTGACCACGTCCCCCGAGTGGGTGCAAATTCGAGAGGGATTTCGAAAGCGTCCGCAGCATACATCAATGCAAGGTTTGCTCGATACGGAAAACCAAGGTCGGCCAGCGCAGCGCTACAAGATTCTACTGTGAAGCATGCAGCGATGGAAACAAGCGGTACGTCTCTTTGTACTTACTTTTCCATGAATTCCGTCTAACCTAGAGTTTGGCGCAGAGTTTACTTGTGTGATCGAGTGCGCCCGAGCCAGTATGCAACATCAACATGACGTGCCATCAGATATGGCACGTCAAGTGGAAGAACGACGAGGAGCGCCCGCGTCCTCGCATTGGGCGCGATATCCAGATGCGCGGTCTCGGCAAGAAGCGCCGACGTCGTGCCTTGGACACCGACTCAAACGAGAAGGCGGGCGAGGAGGAGGAAGTCGATGATGAAGCGGCGGGCGGGCGACGACGAGGAGGAGCAGAAGCTGGCATATTCCGGCAGATGTCTTACCTTAAAGTCAAAGCATATGCAGGTAGCCGCAACGCCAGTCGACCACCCTATCTTCCCACTTGATTGGTACTTCGACGTATACTGTAGCCCTCACCGACGACTGAGGACTCTCTGTCCGTTCATACCACCATCACTGATATACGGTGCTCTACCACCTAAAAGTATCTTCAAAAGGGGAGAAGTTAAGAGTCCTTAAGTTCTTAGTCATGTGCGGCTGGACAATCACCTGTTCTATCAGTGAAACGCAGTTTGGAGCTGACGAGTTATAGTGTAGAGCTGAATGGCTGCTACTATTATAATAAACACATACCGCTGTTGGATTATGGTAAGTCATATGTTTCCAAAAGTATATGGGATATGGCATACGTCAAAGTGTCCGCTACAACCTATTTATTGAGACTGAATACATTTAAAAAGCTCTCGTAACATTGACTTGCGCTACATTATGAAATGTATCGTCGAAGTCGTCATCTAAGCTGAACCTTAATTAATCAAATGATTTCGTACTCAGTACTGCGTTCAAAATGTTTTGGGCATCCTCATTTACAACGTACATATCGTGCTTATTTTGTTGCGTATTCGAGCCCGCACTGATTAAATCACCATTAAAAAATGTCCATCATCACCATCGACACACTATAGCTCCAAACATTACGTTGCACGATCAATGATATAAAATACCGCGTGAAGAGTATATTCGTTTCGTGTGGTGTAACTGACGCCGCGCCGCACATTAACGAAGGTAACGAGCACCCACCCCAAGGAATCTCGAGCAGTCGTAACTACTCGAGGCTGACAGTCAGGGCCAAGCCGCATAATGGGTTCGAAGGCTACAGCCAAAGTCGCAGCAGCCTATAGGCACGCCCACAGTAGCCGCAGTAACCCGCGGATTGCTAATTTAACTGGTGGTTTGGTACACTTCACGGCTGACTGACTGATGTGTGTGTGCAGATTGACTACAAGCAGTGTCAGAGTGTGGCAAATACACATTTGATAGAGACTTCGTGAGGAGCCAGGTAATACCGAAGTATAGCAGTATTTTGCTAACAGAAATATCTGCTTCATTATCAGGCATTGCATGGTAAGCTACTTTGGGAACATCTCCCTGAAGTTCAAGTTTTTAGTAAACACTTCATTGTCTAGAAACTAATTGGTAGATGCCGTCGGAAATTTTGGATCGAGCTAGTCATAATGCTCAAGTCCATTTTGAATTTAATTATCATATAAAACCTCCGTGAGGAAAATATTGCACATTTCCAATTGTATTACACATCAAACAGAATCAATACCCTTGCAAAAGCGATCATAGCTTATTTGTTTTTTAATCTCCCGCCTTCCCTCCCGTCTGCCGTTCCCTCCCTCACTTCCTCACTTTGCAAAATAAACGGTGGTTCTACGTCAAGAAGGTTGGGCAGAAGGTCTACGTGTTGACGGGCAAGGACGGACCCCCCTTGAAGAGGCCCCCGTACAGTATGTACATATCAAGCGCTACATCACGAAAGTGATGTTTCTCTGCGCTGTAGCGCGTCCTCGTGGTGAGTGGGATGGAAAGGTTGGGCTATGACCAGTTGTGGAGACCTACACCATGCAGCGAGTAAGTGTCAACCGGCCTGCAGGTGTGGAAGAGCTTCGATCTGTATCCATCACGAGAGCTATTTCGCAGCGGTTGCTGGTCGAAAACGTGATCCTTGCCATTAAGGCGAGCTGGCCTCAAGCGCAGAAGGGCATGTCTATTCGATTGCAGCAGGACAACGCTCGTACACATGTTCTTGCCGGTATCGACTGCCGGATGCAACGATAGCTGGACGATCAAGCTCGATAATCAGCCAGCGCAAAGTCCTGACCTGAACTGCCTTGATCTCGGATTCTTCTCGAGTATCCAGTCTCTTAAGTCTTTTACGAGACCGCGCACGGTAGAGGATCTGATCAAGGAAGTACATCGTGCATTTGAGGAAACGACAGATGAGACGCTAAACAAGACATTCCTGGCTCTGCAGATGGTCATGCTGCATATCATCGAGTCCAATGGTCGTAATGCTTGGTCACCTGCACAAGGACAGCTTGATCCGTGTGGACAAGCTTCCGGTATCGCTACCGTGCGATGCAGCATTACTCATCAACGCTAGCTTCAAAATCGCAAGGCTATCAGCATTGCAAGCCTTCCCTCTGCTGCCTTCTGCATTCAACTCTGCTGTTACGCCGCGCACTAGACTGCCCGTATCGGCTATCTCTGAGCTTGACCCATTTCTTTTCTAGGGAAAGTGAACGGCCATCTCTGAGCCTCCTGATCCATTTCTTTTCTAGTGAAGGGCATCTCAGAGCCTCCTGGCCCATTTCTTTTCTAGAGAAAATGAGCCTCTGTATATCTTATAATCACCGAAATGAACGAGGCGGGGCGCTGCATTTTTTCTCTGCGTGTAATATTTTCCTCACGGAGGTAGTAGAACATATACGAATGAAAAATGAGCTACGATCAATAAACTGCGAGCAGGACAATGGACATCCCCTCTATTCCACTCTGTCTTTGCTCAATTTTATTTTTCGACGACGCTATGAGATCGTCAAGAAGCTTTTCAGTCGGCACAACGTCCCGGAAAACTCGTTCTGGAATAATTATTTCAACTCGGGCGAGTAAGCCGCTGGTGCAGGAATTTCAAACGCAGGGTTATGGACGCCCGAAATGAAGCATTCCAGCGTATGGTAAGCCATTCTGTCTCCCTGTGTAGAAACCCTCATCTCGTTCCATATGTATCCGTACAAACTACGAATTAGGGGAAATAGAGGGCAGAAACAGCTTCTACGCCCCAATTGACGTTCTAGTAGATGAAAAAAAATCCATTTTTTTAAAACTGATCTGACCTGCTTCGGGCTGACTTCCGTCCTGACCGATCTACTTAACACCTGAAACTGTTCGATAGCTTAAATGGACCCTAAGACACTCAGCTAGAACGTAGGTATAATAACCCTAAACGCGAACTTAGGCGCAAAGACCGAAAGTGTCCTGCGCGGTCTCAAGATATTATCTTCCCGCAACAGCGGGATGGGATTGGCGGGGTGAACTCCGATGTCACGACCTCCACCCCCTGTTGCCAATAGAAATGCAATTTGGGATGGGACACGTCTATCGTAAGACTGGCTGTCAAGTGGCCACAACTGACCCACATAATGCACGCCACCAGATTTCAATTGGTGTATCCAGGTGCCGCCCCACACAATATCCCGATGGGATGAGAAGGGGTGTCGCTCTCAGGAAAGGGGTGCTCGACCCGCAAACTCGGCCGTTGATTGGCCCCGTTGGGCTTTTGGGACGATATAAGACCGAGCCTAAAAGAATCGCGGGACGCGATCCGCGAATCTAGTCTCATTCCGCACATTGAGTTCCTGCCAAGAACAGCCCTTCCCATCAACCATTCGCCACTTCAAGGCTTTCCTAGCGGCTACCGGGACTGTGCTCTTCGCAAGCTGCAATGTGGCCACAGCCTCCGGGCTCATCACTGAGTTCGCTTTAGTGTAATCGCCCGAGTTGGTTGCTTCCCTCGAAGCGAACCAAGCCAACAGAGTTAACATGTATTTTTGCGCGGCATGATATAATCTGTTTGGAACGGGCTGTTGCAGTTACATATCAGTAAAAACTAGAGTCACAACAAGTAGATACAAAATAGGTACAAAAGCACACGGCTAGCGTGTGCTTCGTGTAGTCCTGTCATTGGTTGAAATTGAATAGCAATGTCAACCAATCAGACGACAGTTTGTATTTGAGTGGTCCCCAAGGCCACTAACATAAATCAGAGCTTAATTTGCTATGAAATCCCTACTTGACTTAGTCTATCTATGCATCTTCGCATCTATAGTGTACGCTACATAACGGACACACCTGGCCCGTTATACCTGGTTACACTTAGTAGTCCTTCCAACGACCAAGATCAAGATGAGCCAAGTTATGGATACAATCGGCACGCTGGAGCACGCGAGCTTTCCTCACCTCACTCGGATCGAGTAGGACGCGCTTCATCGCCTCGCCGAAGTAACCGGCGATGCCGTCGTCGCGACGTTGCTGAGTTCTGCAACGCCTGAGACCCAGCGTCAAGTCGCCCAAGAGTTCATGGAACGAGAGCTCGCCGAAGCCAAACGGCGAGTATCAACTCCCTCGCTTTCCACGAGAGGCGATGTTGTCAAGATGGACACCTCCGCTTACTCCGGCGCCGGTCAAGACCGGCTGCATCTGAACCGGTGGTTCCGCGAAATCGACACCGCTATCGCCTTGAGACTCCTCGAGTCTATATCGGCGAACTTCGTGCTTTCTCGATTGACCGGGAAAGCCAAGGAATGGGCGCTCGGTCAAATGGTGACCGACGCTACCGCCTTCCCGACTCTGAATGCCATCCAGAGTGATCTTCGGCTCGCTTTCGAGCCGCCACAAGATATGTCGCGCTCGCGTGCTGAGTTCTTCGCCCTTCGACACGGCAAATTCGCTATGCGCGACTACATGCAGAAAGCCCGGTATCTGGTGTCATGTATCGTCACGAACCCGATCGACGCTGCTTATCAAGTGCACGTGTCCGTCTTCGGTATGCGTGAGGGTATGACACGGTACTGCCTCACGTGCGCGGAGCCGAAGACACTCGAATCGGCCTTCGCCCTCGCTCTTCGCGAGGACTATACCATGACGTTGTCGTACGCACGGTTACTGACGCCGGATGCTCGGTCCTCGGGTCCCGATCCCATGGAAATCGACGCCATCAAGGCCTAATCGAGGTCACGAGGTACCTCGACTAATCGCAGACCTCGATTCAACAACGACAATCGCCAGCTGACTTGCTTTGTCACAAGTCCGGGCATCGTGCAGCAACTTGTCGCGCTTCGGCTCCTGTCCTTGGAAGTGTCGAAGTCGTCGGCGGGGTCGACGACAAGTTCCCGTCCACTCATCCAAAAAACGGTCGGGGCCAGTAGGCGCAGGGCACCCTACTGGTTGGAATGGAGGACCCGGTCCACCGGTGGCTACCGGTCCGTCTAACCCCCTGTGCTTCACGCACGATTAAATGCCACCACAACCACGGGCGACTCGAGAATGATCATCATTAGCCTCCATGTGACCGGCGCGGAACGGCCGATCCGCGCGTTGCTGGACTCTGGAGCCTCGAATAACTTCATTCGAGACGACTATCGTTCCCTTCTCCCGTCGCGCATCGGTGTTCGTGACGGCCCGGGCGACATCGTTGTGAAGTTGGCAGACGGCAAGCCTCTTCGCATTCCACGACGAGCTGTGTCGTTGCCCTACGAGTTTGACGGTTTCAGCACCAATTATGAGTTCTTGGTGATCACGATGAACAACGCCTTCGATTGCATCTTGGGGATGCCTTGGCTAGCTCGCTACCAGACTGATATCGACCGGTTAGCTCGATCGGTGCGTCGCCGCGTCGGGTATGATGTCAGTGAGGTATTCACTCATCTGCTCGTCTCCCCGAGGCCCCATGTTGCCGTCGTGGATTGATCATCCACGACACGACACCCACATCAAGTGAGCGATGGCCCTCGCTGTGTCGTCTTTGCAACCGTCGGCGTCGATCCCAGCGGACGTCTGTCCTCGCGACTGCGCGAGGACGCCAATTACGCGGTAGAGCAGCGGCTCCCGCACGTGAACAACACGGTCGAGCAGGGGCTCCTGTACGAGAATTACGCGGTAGAGTAGGGGCTCCCGCACACGAACAACACGGTCGAACAGGGGCTCCCGTACGAGACTGACGCGGTTGAACAGAGGTTCCCGCATGTGGATGCGACGATCGAGCAGGGGCTCCTGCTCGCTGATAATCTCGTCGCGCAGAATCGAAATCCACGCGACACCGGCGTGGTCGAGACTGAGCTCCCACACCTAGAGGAGGTTGAAGAAGAATCATCCAGCAGGACTTCGGCCTCGAGTAGTGGCTAGTGGCGACTGAGGAAGTCCAAGCGAAAACGGTCTGGACGTCGCCACCTTCGGCGATCGTCTCCTGTGACTTGTCCCAATGAGACACTCAAGCGTGAGACACTAAATGTTGTGGAGTACTCGGAGGGATCATCGAACCGAGTACGTTCGATCGCAGTGGCGAATACTCCCTCCGACGCGACAACCATCACGGGGATTCCAGGTCTCTCGTGGAAGCATTTCCTGCGCGACCTGAAGGCTGACGATATAGAGCAAGTATGCCGGATCACCAGCTCCGACTCATCCGGCGCTGTACCATTGCCGTCAGCGACGACGTCTCGTCGTCGCATTTAAAGGCCGCTGAACCCAGCGAGGAACGCTTCGACACGCAGTCTTGGACGGCTCTCCAAGACTCGGGTAACCCGGTCTACCACCTTGCCCGTTAGTTCGGGGACATCTTCCCTGACAAGATTCCAGCGGAACTCCCGGCAGAGCGAGGCGTACGACACGAGATTGACCTCGTGCCAGGTTCGAAGTACTGCGGCCGCGAGACCAGGTCGAAGCCATCGATGACTTCTTCGAGAGCCGCCGCAAAACCGGACACGTGCGTGAGAGTATCTCACAACATTCGAGCCCGACATTCTGTGTCAAGAAAGTCACCGGAGACTTGCGCATCGTCCACGCGTTCAACAAGTTGTACGACGCGACCATCCCCGCGCAGACCCCCATTCCTCGGAAGGACATGGTGCTCGACACCATGTCTGGTAGCGTCATCTACAGCGCCACCGATCTGACAGACGGCTGCTATCAAATCCTCATGAGAGAGAGCGATGTCTCTCTCACTGCGGTGAGCACTCCGAGCGGTATGCTTTGGGGGTGGCTTGTGATGCCGCAGGGCCTGAAGAACGCTCCTGCCACGTTGTATCGTATGGTCTCTCACGTGTGCCGCCCGCTCCGCGCCTTCGCGCCGAGCTACTTCGACAAAATCTTCGTTCATAGACGCACTGAGGATGGCCTCAGTGCCGTCGAAGTGAATCTTCGTCACCTCCGAAAGGTTTTCGAGAAGATGCGAGAGAACAAACTGTACGACAATCTCAAGAAGTGCATGTTCTGCGCCTCTGAGATTCCATGACTGGGCTCTTACGTGAGCAAGAGTGGAGTACGCGCCGACCCGGAGAAGATCTCCTCGATCTGTTCTTGGCCAACGCCCAAGAACCAGACGGAGCTGCGTCAGTGGCTGGGCCTCACGAACTACCTTCACAAGTACACGAAGGATTATGTGGGTCTAATCCAGCCGATGCCTTCTTTGTTGAAGAAAGATGTTTCTTGGAGTTGGCGTCCTGAACACCAGGACGCGTTCGAAGCTGTGAAGAAATGCCTTGCATCCGCGCCCGTCTTGATGTTGCATGATACATCAAAACCCTTCCACGTCGTCTGCGATGCCAGCGACTTCGCGATCGGATGTACGCTCATGCAGTTTGATGAAGAGGGCCGCGAACGCGCCGTGAGCTATCAGTCACGACAGATGAAGCCGGCGGAGAAGAATTACCCCGTGCACGACAAGGAGCTTCTGACGATGCGCTACACTCTGATAAAATTCAGAGTGTATCTTCTCGGCGAGCAGACGTTCGCAGTTTACACAGACCATGCTTCTCTGCGAACGGCGATGAAAAGTACTCATCTCTCTCAGCGCATGGCTAGATGGCTCTCATTCGATGAGTACAACTTTGTCGTGCACTACAAGCCGGGCAAGAATAAAATTCTTGCCGACGCGCTTTCCCGACGTACGGACTACGACCCTCGGCGCTTGACGCGGCATCAGGATTTGCCTGATGATGACGACGATGAAGATGATTGCGCCACCTGTATGACACTGGGCATCAATACCACAGTGTCGTGTCCAGTACTGCAACTGCGTCAGCAGATTACTGACGCGTACGAAGATGAAGCCTTCTACTCCTGAATTATCAGCCACCTTCGAACCCCGACTTCGGAGTCATTAGCGAAGTTGACACGTCCAACGCATGTCATCACGCGTTATGATCTGGATGGCGACCTCCTGACGTACGCCATTGACACGTCCGACGCCCCGCGAATCGTCATCCCCGCATATGACGACCATCGTGCTCGTCTGGTTCACGAGTACCACGACGCCCCGGCTGGTGGTCATCTAGGACGCGAGAAGACGTTCGCAGCTCTTTCCCGCGACTTCTTCTGGCCCCGCATGTACAAGTGGATACGGAAATGGTGGGTCCGTTGCTGCGAGATATGCCAGCGTGTGAAGCCTGTAGCATCTAAGCAAGCTCCGCTGCGTCCGTTGCCCATCGCCACGGGTGCGTGGCGATCTGTCAGTATGGACTTCATCTTCGGCCTTCCACGAGACGACGAGGGGCGCACAGGCGTCCTCGTCTTCGTCGATCGCTTCAGCATGATGGTACATCTTGCTCCTGTCACTGCCGAAGTGACTGCCGACGATTCCGCCGAGCTGTTTCTGGACCTGGTGTTCCGATTCCACGGCCTCCCTGATTCTATCGTTTCTGACCGGGTTCCACACTTCACATCCGCGTTATGGACGCGGCTGTTCAAGTTGCTTCGCACGCGCCTGCTCAGGTCGACTGCAGCCCATCCAGAGACGGATGGGAAAACAGAACCCGTGAACTGGGTCCTCGAAGACTTGTTGCGGCCTCAGCAGCATAGGCACGCGCGCACGCGGCATCAGCAAGGTTCTGAGCCTCCATCGCGTCATACCTCGCAACATCCGTCTCATCGCTCAGGAGCCGATATTCCGCGATCGACAGCCGCTCCGAGCCGCCCGTCTCGTAGCCATGCGAAGCCTCAACGTTCCCAGTACCGCCGGGATGGGCCCCGCCGCTTGTGGATGCATCGGGGGACAACGTTGAATCGTGGAGCGTCTGGTCGACCACGGTTTGCGCCAGAGTTCACAAGCGCCGCGTAATACCACGACGGCCGCCCGTACACGTTCCCAGTCTCGACGAGTACCCGAGAAGAAATATCGGTGTGCTGGCTCGGTCATTCCCCGGCCGAGGATACGTGGGAACTACGTAGTCAGCTTCTGGAAGATGTGCGCGACGTGGTGAACGACTACGAAGCCTCGATCGCGCAGGTGAGCGCGAGCGATCACGACGCCAATCACGTTCGTGACTCCGCGAACGTCCCTTCGAGCGACTCCTGGTACTATTACGACACTGAATTTCCCGAGAGCCGCGGCGTCCACCACCGCGGAAATTCGACACCTCCACTTCAATACGAGCCTGATCCAAGCGCCCTACCCAGCGCCGCATGTCGTACCCCAGCGGCCATCGACTCAGATGCCCCTCCCATTCCTTACGCGACGGTCTGGAAGTGTCCAGTCCACACCTTGGGCAACCATCAACAAGGTGTACGTAGCACGGTCTCCAATCCGACTCCGAAAGCTCATGGACGCGGTTCCGGAGCTCCCCAATCGATACTTCGCGCGCTTCCGAAGAACCAGAGGGAAAATATCTGGCCACGCTTACACACACGACGCCTTGCAGCAATCGTGGTGTGCCTTTATCGGTCGCTGGAACGTCGCGCGACGTGAAGGCGTGTCTTTCACGTCCTGGCTCGAAGATCGGGAGGCTACGCGAAGTGTACGTTCTCTTCATCACCTCGATGTTCTCTGCCTCGACCGTGCCGTTGAGGATGTACAGTTCACATGGCTTGAACTCGTTCTCCATCACGTGGTACCCTGAAGGCAACAGACTGCAGTTCCCGGAGTCACATATCGCCGACATCGAATATTGCAGAATGATCACGTGGCGAGTTCGCCACGCGAGAACGTCGTCACTTACTCTCTGCGACAGCACTCAACGGTGGGTGAGTTCAACTTTGAGAGGGGGGTGATGTAACGGGCTGTTACAGTTACATATCAGTTAAAACTAGAGTCACAACAAGTAGATACATAATTAGGTACAAAAGCACACGGCTAGCGTGTGCTTTGTGTAGTCCTGTCATTGATTGAAATTGAATAGCAATTTCAACCATTCAGACGACAGTTTGTATTTGAGTGGTCCCCAAGGCCACTAACATAAATCAGAGTTTGATTTGCTGCGAAGTCCCTACTTGATCATATCTATCTACGCTTCCGCGCATCTATAGTGTACGCTACATAACGGACACACCTGGCCCGTTATACTGTTGTTCTATTCACATTTTCTAAATACCGTAACTTGTCAGCATCGAGAACAAGACGAATGCCTCATATAGTTTCCCTAGGAAATGAGTTTAACTCCCATTGGTCTGAAGCCCCTGGTCACTCACTACGAGCAGCCACCTCACCATACATGCTGTAATTATTTAAAAAAAACATTCGAGCACATGGAATGTCAAAATAGAAGAACAGGTGAATTGTTGAAGTTCGATCGTGGATGAAATCGCTTGCTACCCTCCGCCAGTATT
Source organism: Phytophthora brassicae (assembly GCA_024679045.1). Lineage (NCBI taxonomy): Eukaryota > Oomycota > Peronosporomycetes > Peronosporales > Peronosporaceae > Phytophthora > Phytophthora brassicae. The sequence goes on along the minus strand of JAIKVB010000257.1, from coordinate 6,423 downwards.
GCATCGCTTTATGGTAGTGTGGCGTGTCATGAGAGCGAAATATCAAGCGTTAAAATTATGTCCGAGTTCAATAGTGGACTTGATCCACGATGAATGGACTACATTTCTTTGGGGCGTGGCATGTGTCCCTTTCTAAACTTGATCCGCCAAAGAAGAATATCTGGAGGTGAGATGAAGACGACTCGGACGACTGTGTAACGCATGACCTGTACCGCATGGTAATACGAGTATTGATGAGCATGACACAATGCGTAAACAAAGTAATAGCCCGGATGAGACGCACAACGCAGTGGCAAACGACCCCTGGCAAGGATATGGTGTATTGGACGGCCAGGAGGACTTGGAGACTTTCGGTACCGTTCCTCGACAAAAAATCGCTGGACGAACTGGAATAAGCAAGGGCGGTAGGGCAGCAAGTCGAAGAAAATCAGTTTAGAATTTGCATCCGAGTGACCAAGCGTACAGCGGACTAACGGAAAGAGACGTGGACGCATTCGGACGAAGCGTTGATAGCAACTATTGGACGGACGGAGCAAAGGGCAGTATACACTCGGCGGAATACCCTAGCTCAACTTGGACACACGCAGAAAGGGAGAGTACGCACTTGGCGCGTAACCAGGGACTCGAACTTGGACGGAATCGATCACCAGTGGCATGACTCGTGGCTAGAAGTACTACTTTGACATTCGGTCATTAGCACGCTTAGCTAGTAGGTACCGGAGTAGAATATCGACGAATGTTGTACGAAAATAAATAGGTTGTGGGTCTAATATATTCAAGCCCGCGCGGTGAACAAGAGTTGTTACGGACAGCCTACCGGACTTGGAACCCTTATCAGTACTGTGCGTAGGCGACAAAGTACAAGAAATGCGGCCGGAACACGTTACAACTGTATGACGCCGCTGTTACGAGTTGTCATATGCCACTGCTTCACAACAGAATTGTAACAGGATGGCGGGTGGCAGCTGTGCAAACAACTGCCGACCACGAAAGATCAGAGCGAACAGTCAGAGAAGTGGCGATGAATTGTGTTGCGCGGGATATGGAAGATCTCATCAAAGCCGAAGAGGGAGAAATACGAAATGATTGGGCATGCTGGCTACTGGGTACAGCCAGTACTAGGTGGAGTCGACTTGGCGATGCCAGATTGAGTTCACAGGGGTGCCAAGGACATAAAAAGCTGCAATACCAGATGAGGCCCAGATGACGGCGCTCCTACAGCAGATTCTGGCCACAGTGAAGCGGCAAAGAGCAAGATTGCAACACTTGGAATCTGTGAGGGCAGTCGTACCAGAGCCGATGGCGAGTACGACGCAACGAGTGACGGACACGCGACAGCTGACGACAGCGGCGACTACGGACCAAGCACCTACACGGAATTTTCCGTCGAGGACGAGAACGGGGACTGTGTACGTACCGAAGGCGGGACCAAGGGCGAATGACTCATCGGGATGTAGTTCGAGTAGTTCGATTAATTATTCGGACATTGGTGGTTGGATGGACCGGCGTGGACGGAGTAGTCGGCGAAGAAGGAGTCCTCATCGGCCAAGTCATTGAAGGTCATGCGATCGAGAGCATTACCAGAATAGAACGCAAAGAATTCGATTTGCAGCTATTTAAGCTAAATTCGAATGGAGTACGAGTGGGAACCAGAACAGCGAAAGTTGATATATCGGTCGAGGGCGAATGAATGTCAGGACGAGGAGATTGGAACGATCAAGAACTCTACAACGTAGTTGGCAACAAACTACAGGACGACACGGCGAAATCGTGGGTTCAAATTAACAAGGAACTCACTATCGGAGAACGTACGTGACCTAGACTAAAAGAGTCGTTGTTACGACGATATGGTGAGAGACAAGATCTCGCACAAGCGCAATGATGGGTGTTGCAAAGAACGGTGCAGTACGGCGAGACTTTCGCAGATTTCGCAGCCGGACTCCGCGATGCCGCAGGAGTGAATCGAGTGAGTGAAGAATTGTTGCGTGGGTAGTTCTATAAAGGACTCAGACAAGCCACGAATCAGTAAGTTAAGTTGGCGCCGACACCTATGACACTAGGCGAAGCGGTTGACAAGGCTACAAGAATTGACGACTCCAGTGACAACGTGGCGCGCGGTATGCGTAATATTGCCCAAGCTTGGGCCACTAAAACCATACAAGGTGCTGCGAAAACGGACGGAACGACAGGTGCTAGGTATGTGATCCGATGGATCGTAAGCATGTTGATGGATGAGGAGTATATATCCATGACGGTATAGGCGACTGACGTGCGTACTTTACCAATCCACAAGGTATTTTTCATAAGAATGGCAATGTGTGGGTAGCGCGACTCAACAGAGTAGAAAGAACGCACAAGACGAGCGAACGAGAACCACCAACCAAAGACAGACGGTCCACTACTCTCTTAGAACGTAAAACCAAGGTTTTAAATGTAAAAAGAGAGGTAGCGAAGAACCAGATGACAAGCAACCACCGGAACAGAAGTCCATCGGAGTGCGACAGGTAAGAGTGCGGGGACTAGAAGCGAAACCCAACCTTATTCGTATAGAGTCCGCACAGACGCCGTGCAAATAACCAAGAGAGAACAACCGGTGTCACGCATGTGGTAAAGCTGGGCACTTTGCGAAAGAGTGCACCGATCCAGAAAAGAAGGCCAGGAACGTCGCCTATCTCGCGAAAAAAACGCGCTAACAAGACCGCCCCGGAAAACTACGATCGGGCGTAGGCGGGGGGGGGGCTACGTCCGGGACAATCGATAAACTTCTTTATTGTTGCGGCAGCCTTCTCAATCTGACCGTTTCGCACTGTCACACACGTACTAGTCCGTTTGGAACATAACTGAAATGTGGACTACTGGTACGTGTTGAAAGCCTCGTGAAATTCTACACACGAGCGGAAAATAGACGGGAGCTCTGGCAAAAACTAAGAGGCACGCTCAACGTTTTCGTGTTGTTTGCTGTCCGCATATCCTACAGACTCTTCGGGTGAATCGTCTTCATTTCCTCCATCCACATAACTGCTCTCACTGTCCTTATCGTCTGAATATTCCTCCTCTTTCTTCATGTTGTTTTGTCTTGTACATCGCCCACGAATGTCTTCACAAAGTTATATAATTTTCCTGATTAATATCCGGTAGCACGTCGTCTTCGCTTTTGTCAGGCGAAATGCCTAGTACATCCTGTATTCGCTGCAACTCTTCAGACAGACTGAGATGCTCCTCAGTGGTCCAGCTATCATTGTATTACACCCTTGAGATGCTACGCATTGGGGAAGATTCCGAGTCGTTCTGACTGCATCGTCAGCCAAGTTCATCTTGTTCCGCTCTCCAATGCGATTCTTATCGAGCTCTACGCTGGTCTGCTGCGCCTTTGACATCTTGATTTTCCAGGGTACGGCGGAAGCTCCGAACTCGACATTCCGGCGTCGTCTTTCTACGAAGGGGGATTCTTGACTGCCATTGAATCTAGTGAATCTCTAGAAGTCAACTTCGAAAAAATTGAGCCCGTCATTTTCTTTTTTAATTCGCTTCCACAGAAATTCTGTCCGAACAAAAAACTGGCTATATATTGTTCACCGAAACAACACTAAAAACTTCAAAATTCATACATTCCAATTTTCTGTGGTAGTTGCGATCTCTACAAAAAATGTGTACTAACGTCGGCAACGCTATAGTCTGTAGGCAGAAGATGTGCCGTCGCCGATGAACATAGTTTCACGTCTGGTGCAGTTTGCCGTAACTTTAGATACGCATGCCTTTCGTCTTGTACGCTCAAACATTGGTACATCTGCTGCAATTGACACCTCTATATATATATAATGCGGCCTGCCTCCCCGCTCACTGGCTACATAATAGTTAGCTTGCAGCTTTCATGGATGCACAGAGAAACTCTTCCCACATGGAGTAAATACTTTCTACTTGCAATTAAAACGCTTACATTTTCATATAGTTGCTGTAAGATCTTGTATAATAACAGTAGTTGACGTTGAGCAAATGGCGAAGTTAATAAGCAAAAATGAATCAACTAAATTATCGCTATTGAATTCGTACTGGCGTGTGTTCAGGTTTGTATTTTGATGAAAAATGTTTGTGAAGCTGGGTAGGGACAAATCTTCTCAATACCGACTTCCATGGCTTATAGTGGACACCCCACTTACCGGCACAGTGTACCAGACAGCAGAATTGATTTTCCTTTTCCGGTAGCCGAATTATATACCGGTATCAAATCTCAGAAATTGCGTGATGTAAATGTATTGCAATAGGCGTGCCAATTACTGTATTAGCTCTAGCCTACTCGACGTTTCCGATGTCGTCGTCCAAGTCAATCTCGCCGACCGTACTATCAAATACACAGTGGTGAGCAAGCTCATCGGTGAGGTCAGCTGCCGCGATGTCAGCGTCATCCAGTAGATAGCCGTAGGACTTTTTGTAGCCATTAGCAATGGTAGATGCGGACAAGCCGTCCCACGCAGAGCGGATCCAACGAGCAACAGTGCTACGGTCCGGTGCTCGAAGCTGAAACTTTTCAGTGTCCGAATGAGTCCGAAGCCGTACCAAGCACTCGCGCAGCCTCGCCTTGAACAGGTAATTCCAGGCAACAGCAGCTGGCTGAGAGCTTGGTGACGATTCCCGTGGGGGGCGCCTTCTTTTTGCCGCTGCCACTTTTGGCGGCGCACTGCTCCTCGAGTCGGTTCTTTTTCGAACCCATTGCAGCATTAATTTACGACTGAATTCATAGGAAAACGCACTTAAATCAGGGTAGTACTCACTAATACCCTTACGGACGTCCTTAGTCTCTTCTACAGCGCGAGCAACGGTAAGCTTCTCACTTGCAGTGAAAGAGGTGCGCCGCTTTCGTTGGCGAGCGGTCATTCCGAACGACTGGCAACGAAGACAGCTTAATCCACCGGATATCCTGTATGTTACGTGTGTTTCCGGTAGCACATTTTGACGATATCCGGAACCATTTTCAGTTAGATTGAAGTTCAACCATTACTAATATTTTGTCAGAAAGGGCGTTTTTTTGTATTTTACCGTAGTCTAAAAGTCAAGAAAATCCGGGGCTGATCTGGAAGAGAGATTGTGTGGACCACCTCTAAATTTGAAAGGATCACATTTCCCCCCATTTGGAAAATCAAGCACGGCGTTGGCGAAGGTTAGCGCGATTTCGATCGACGTTTCGCAGCGGAGTGCAGGCGCCAAGACGAGAGAACTCAGCACAAGGAGTCGGCAACTACATCCCTACGCAAATGGTGAGTGCTGAAATGGTTTGTCTGACGCCTTCTGTTGTTTTAGTACTTACAATTAATTGTGTAGGTATCTCAGAACATTACTGGTAAGAAAGGGACCCGTATCGAGTAGTCTCCCCGGCCCCCACCACGGAACAAGGAGGAGTGGGACACGGACAATCCCATTATTCCGAAAGGGACGAAGCGTACTGCTAGCGGTATCGCGAAGGCTAGGGTTGAAGAAAATCTCAATTTTAGTCTCGCGGTCGAGCAGAATTTGTTTCAAGATGAATCATTTCAACTCAGCTCCAGTGGTTTTTAGTCTCGCGGTCGAGCAGAATTTGTTTCAAGATGAATCATTTCAACTCAGCTCCAGTGGCGAAGCGAGTGCAGACGAATCGTATAGTGAATATCACCTGAAGGAGAAGGCCCCTCTCCCCGCACGTGCTGTTGTTCCAGAAAATGGCGTGTACGATGGCGCAGCGCATTCAACTGGCGCAAGTTGCACGCGCAAAGAGACTCCAATTTCAACACACAAGGAAGTGTTGTCCGGTACGTCCGGTTCGACCCCGAACACTACAATAATTGAAGATGATACGTCTACAATGGAAACTTCAGCGATGGCGGCTCTTGAAGCGTCACGTGACCGTGTTGTGGGGGACGCCGGAGAGTTTATGTGTGATTTCAGTTCTGTTTACAATACATGGGATGCTTTTTCCTACGCAATTGGTGAGCATGCTCGCCAAACTTGGCAGCTCCTTCCACGTAGAACAAGTTACAGTCTACGCAATTGGTGAGCATGCTCGCCAAACTTGGCAGCTCCTTCCACGTAGAACAAGTTACAGTGCGAAGCAACGGAATTTGACTTTGTTGAGACGCGGTGTGGATAAAAATGATGAGCGAATGATTCCTCCTGAAATTAATTTCTACTCGGTCACTTTGCAGTGTACACACGGTATTGATCATCCCACGAAGGCTATCGGCAGACGCAAACGCAAGATAATTCGGTACCTCGGTTGAACTCCTAAAGTCAAAGCTCTTACGCATCGCAATTCGCAAGGTGTATGGAAAGTTTGTGTATCCTGGACAGGTGCACATAACCACATACGAAATGCGGATATTTTTCAATTTTATAGTGAAAACCGCCGGATCACAGATCCAAGTCTGCTGGAGCGAGTTGCTGACATGCGCAAGG